>PVIJ01008471.1:0-34154 GCA_004024925.1 Scalopus aquaticus | reverse complement strand
CCAACTTTTTAACATATTATCCATATCCAAAAGTGAATTTTCTTTCTCAGATCTAGTGTTACTAAGTTTTGCCCTCTAGTCTAAACCAAGCCATTGACTGTTGTCAGTTATTAAAAAAAATCCCGTATATTCAAGGCTACGAGCTAACTGCCACTCAATTTCTTGGTTAAAACTTACTCATATGGGATCATCACACTTGGTTTCTGGAAATACCTGATTAAAATTTCCTTTCTGATAAGACTTACCTAGTGGAATCTTGGCATTTACCCTATTTTTTTTTAAGAATATGATGCTCATGAAGTAGAGGAAAAATTTCTGGGGTGATCTAAATCACATTTTGGGAACTTAAAACTCACATTTTACATCAAAAACATTTGTGACTTTTCTCCTTTATGCTAAAATATACCATATATCAAAAGTAAAATGATTCTGACATTTTTTTGTGCTGAGAAACTACCAAGATTTTTGACAATACTGGAAAAAGTCCTTGAATAACATTACATAAAAAGTGAGAATTAGGACCTTATGACTGAAACAACCGTTTTACATTTAAGTGTCCTTTAAGCATTGAATATACACAGACGCCACATGATCATAGTATTTGAGAGATTAAATATTTCTTAAAGAGACCATTTGAAATAGTTTGAGTCTCATCTCAAACTTTGGCAATCACATAAAAACATAATAAAAAATATAAACAAATATGCAAATAATAGAAACACCCGATTAGGTGTCCAGTGAAACACGTGAGCTTAGCCAGATTGCACACAGGTTTAGACTCTTACTGTTCAAGTGGCATCGTAACATTGAGCATCTTGCAAACCCTCTGTCAGTGAGAAAATGGTTCAAAATCATTCTTGAAGGAGAATATGTAAAAACAGGATTTCTGTTCCTACTGGGATCAATGGTGTTTCCTAAGGTTTTAAAATTTGGAAATTATTTTCCTTAATACCCAGTTTAAATGACTTGATCTCTGCTTCTACATCAGACAATGATCTGCTAAGAGTTCTGCAAGGAAGGGTTTGTATATTCAATGCAAATAAACCTACAGAGAAATGTTTTCATAGATTTATGTTTTTTCACCACTGGAGGGCTCTGTTGCCCTTTCATACAGTCACACAAAAGCACTAGGGTCTCAATATAGTTTTCTTCCTTTCAGCCAGTCTTGCTTTCATTTCTGCTAAATAATGCCTTTTACTTTTCTAACATATCTTTTAGGTCTTGTACTTCGTGGTGAGAGAGTTCAAACTAATGACTGTTACTAGTGTCATGTTTGTTTTTCTTTCTTTTCCTTTTACTTCTATAATTTTTTTGTTGTTGTATGAAATGCCAAGGATGAAGAGATCCATTTCACAAAAAGGGCCATTGTATCCAGGGAGTAGCCTGGCCTGCCAAATCACACAAGGGCGTGTGTTTTTATGGCATTATTGGTTCTGAGTGTGCTGGCCTATCAATAATGTAATTTTTTTCCCTAAGTAGAAATTGTAATATTTAAATATTAATGTCTCTGTTTAAGGTTCATTTAGAATGCCTTGGTGATCTGATATTTTTGTTCTAAGAATATAGAGTTTCCCTGCCCTTGCCACCCAGTTTTACCCAGTATTATATAATTTATTGTAATTAGGTTGGTTTTTTAATGATATGTTCTTATATGAGAAGAAAATGTGTCCTCTTGGGCTTAACATAGATTTCTTAAATAATGGAGACCATATTAAACCAGATATTTAATTGGAAGCAAATAGCCAGTACTCTGCATACTAGGACTTGAAGAGGGTAGTTTTTATTTTGGCTCTGTAACTACAGTTTGAGGCAACCCATTAACCACATGCTTCAGCTCTCACGCGGAAATTTGGCCCAGAAAAGAAAACACTTTTGGTTTTATCAAACTGCTTATTTTCAAGTTTTAAATGGGTACCAAATGAACACACTGCTACATACTTTTATTTATATTATTCTTTTTCTCAGCAACTTTTTCTCTTCAAAAATGAAAGCGCAAAAGCATTGTGACTATACTTGTAATGGGTGTAAAGCCATTTCACCAGAGTAAAGATATTTTGGTCATTTGTATACAGATGTGTGCATTGTTCATCAAATAAAAATTGTTAAAACCAGATGGCTATTCTGGGAGTTATTACAGACTTTATAATAAAAGACACACTGGCTGTTGAAACCTCCTCGACCGTGGCGTATTTAGTGTGACGCTCTGCCTCGCACTTTCTGCCGCATGTACACACGCACTCTTCAGACTCGAATTCTCGCCCTTCTCCAGAATAGCTCCCAGAATTCAGCAGGAGGACCTTCTTGTGAAGAGTTCTTAAATAAAGTTTCCAGTATATTGTCCAAAAAGCAAATCCCAAAAGCTAGAGTTTCTTATCTAGGTTTATTATCTTCCTCTGGCTTAATGAGTTAACACTGTGTATTACCAAGCACCAGTCTTTATCTGCACAAGCCTAACTAAAGGAGGTGAACAGAAAGTGTTCTCCTGTTTAATGACTTGGGTGACATGGTTTGAATCTAATTGTTTCAAATCTGTGAGTTATTTGTTTACCAGGCTGTGCTGCTTGGTTTTCTGGATCCTTCTTGTTGAAGTCATATGCAGACTGTTATTTCTGAAGGAAATCAGCATTTCCTCACTAAATTCATGAGACGAGCTCTAAGATTGTGTGCATGTGCAAGTGAGAGCTAGGATGGGGAGGTGGAGTTGGGAGAGGGGTGTGGTAGGTGGCAGAAGGAAGGGTGACTAGCAAACTGGATGGATAGGCTTTTCCCATGAATACATTGTCTCATATAAAGAGAAATAAGATCAGAATCTAGGTGCCAGCTTCCAGTTCTGAGGAATACCCAGTCCTGAGCCAGTTCTTCCCAAGCAGCTCATCCAGTCTATCTAAGCTCAACACACTTAGGAAAGCTTGCCTGCTCTGTGCCAGGCTCTGGGCTGGACCAAGGTAGTGGAGCCTCTGAAGATCCTTACCAAATTCTCCTATGGCGGTATGACTGCAAAGTAGGTGTAGGGGAAGAACTATGGAGCAACGGGAACTAGCATTTTTCAATTCGTATGGATGTAAATACATTTATGAGCCAGTTTTAAGCTAGATTAGCTTTAGTTTAAAATTAAACAATTTTTAAAATTACATTGTATTGCTAGAAAATGTATTCCTTATAGAAACAGACTTGGGAGATGCAGAGGAGTAAAAATGAAAATAAATGCAGATAAGAAAAAATCATCCCAAATTCTAACCCGTCAGAAATAACTATTCGTATTTAGCATGTTTGATCCTCAGCATTTTCCCATTCCTTTCTATCCTTTTGTGACTTTTCTGTTTAGCTGGGAAGTCAGGCATCTTGCCTTGCCATTAAATATCCAACATCTTAATAGGTCATAACTGCTCTCCCACTGTGGCACATTTGGGTGGATTTCAGCTTTTTGATAACTATGGAATGAAGATGAACATTTTGTAATTCAATGTTTGTACCCATCTGTGAATTTTCTATAGTTTTATTTCTGGAAGTAGAATTGCTGACTCAAAGGATTTGTTCCTTAACCTTAGTGTCTTGATTTGTTTTGTCAAACCACACCAGCAGAAGCCTGCCCATTTGCCTACATCCTTGCCAACCTTGGCTGTTAGCATTTTTTTTTCAGTGTATCATTGAAATTTGCATGTCTCTGATAATTAGTGAGATTGATCAGCTCCTCATCAGTTCCATCATCTGTATTTATTCTTTTATGAATTGCCTTTCCATCTTCTATGCGCAACTATCGGATATGTATTGATTGCTAATTGATTGCCTCTTTCATGTGGTATAATTTAATTTTCAGAATGTCCCTTTCTCTTGGAAGTTAATTTATCTCAAAGTGTCTATTACTTTAAGTACTTGTTCAATCTTGTCATAAAGAGGAAACTATGGGAAAGAAGTTGGCCCACCTCCCAGGGTGTGCCCCTAAAAACTTTTAAGCTCATTTTATCTATTACACCGGCTACAGCCAACTCATGGGTACCACACGTCGGAACCTGATTTTATGGAGGGTGTACCCCAGAAAACATAATTGGCCAGCTCACCATGGTGGTAGAGTCCCAAGATGTCATAATAGGTGCCACTTGGTTATTTTGGTTCTGCAAATTTTCCCCAGATCGTCAATTAATGATAGTAACAACTCTTCAGAGCTTTTCTTTGCATTATCTCATTTGATGAGCCTGGATCCCTCGTGGTAAAATTGTACCACTGCTGAAAATAGCTCTGCTGACAGCCAGGGAAAGCTTGATAGGTAGCGAGTTTCTATCTGGAGAGGCAGCAGGGTGCAGGGGAAGGAACACTGCTGGGGAAGCAGACATGACCTAGTTTCAAAACCGGGCCTAACCATGTCCCTCTGAGTGACTCGGGGCAAGTTCCTTGTTGTCTCTGAACTCTTGTTGCACATCTGAGAACCACGGACAATATTCTTTCTTAATATTCTTGAATAAAGTTGTTCAAAATGATGGGGACTCGAGTGCCTGGGGGGATGGTCAGCGCAGCCCCCCAGGCACTTAATAAATGTAGTCATTGCAGGAGGAGGGGGCCCAGGCAATCCAGTGAGTGAAATTAGTGTGGTATTTTCCTAACTTCCTGGTTCTTGGATCCCTAGAAGTAATATCTGTGAGTTTGTCCTAAAGTTACCTTTTAAAATTGCTGTTTTAGGCATTGACTCATCTTGGGTACAAAAGAAAACATTTTGGATATCGTTTGACCAAACATTTTGGTCAGAGAGTAGCTTCATTCAGAAAAAGAAACAAGGGAAAGCAGAAAAGTAAAAGGACAGAGTTATTTTTGTTGCAATCTAGGAAGAAATATATATATTCACATTGGGACGTGGGGAAGGAAGGACAACTATTTGTCCTTTACATTAATGTGTAACACATCAGGTCAGTGTGACACCATGATGGCATTTGGGTGCTGGCATTCCTATTCACTGGAGTTGGTGATGGTTTTTTACAGTACTGCCTGGTGTAGTAAGCTAAATGTCCAACTTGGCTGTTGTCTTTTCTTGATCAACCCGAGAATGTATTGGTGTCTGAATAGAATTTTATCAGCACTTAGGAAACCCAAGTTCCATTGACAACTGCTGGCGATACCGGGCAAAATAGGGCTTCAAAATTGTCAAAGACACTGCCCAAATTGCTTACCGGTCATTGTCTTGGTTCTGCACCCGCATGCACAATTCCAAAACTACTCAGGCTTAGGGAATAATAACAATGACATTTATTTAACAAACAGGAAAAGAAACCAAAGAATTATTAAAGTCAACATAAGGCCGTTTACCTTACTTAAAGCAATGTCCAGTCCTTTTAAGTCCCAGAAAAGTAACAAAGATGGCGTCTTCCCGCCACTGTTGACATGGAGCTCTTCTTCTAAACAATAGGCCACATTTTGAAAATGGCATCTTCCTTCTTCTGCAGACGTGCAACAATCAGACTGTAGGCCAGGTTCCAACTCACGAGGACGACACAGAACACAACTGGAGATGTTCCCGGAACTGCCGTGGTGCCCCAGCGCAGCACCAGGCCAACAACACTGTAAACAGCAACTACAGCGGCCAGACGGCCCAACAGACTGCATTCACGAATTTTAGAAAGGCGCCCACTTCGGGCCTTTGCCTTCTTCTTTCCGCTGTAGTAGAGACAAAACTGGGAGCAGTTTCCGTTGCTCAGCTACTTGCAAAGCCTCCAAAGTCGCTGGTCCCAAAGTCACTAAAGATTCCAAAATGCTCAATCTATATCCTGGTGGTTCAAAAACTTCTGGCATCTGATTTCCAAATTCTTAAATTAATCTTCGCAGCTACATTTTCTGCCATTTCATCTTCTTTTCCTACATCATGGCAACTGACTCCTCTATTCCTTCAGTGTGGCAACTGCCACTTCCCTTCCTCCATCATGGTGACTGCTTCCTCTATTTCTTCAGCATGGCGACTGCTTCTTCTATTCCTTCAGCATGGCGACCGCTTCTTCCATTCCTACATCATGGTGACTGAATTCCCCTTCTCCTTCAGTCCCTTTTATTTCTCATCAGAATCTCCACCCCAAACTGCAGAATTTAGCATTTTCCCTGGGGCTATTCATTCTCATCAGCAAACCCCCTCCAGGGGGCACCAACTTTACGGGACTTTGGATTCAGCTGGGTTACATTGGGACATGATAGGAAAAGACCAGCTGAGGAAAGAGGATACTGTTAACATATGGTGCCTAAAGCATGTCACCTCACTAGTTCCATTCTTACTTTCCTCAACTGTAAAACCTAGGGAAGAATATGTTCTGCTCATACTTGTTTTGTCAGGGTCAATGACACACAGCATGCAAATGTAGAAGGGACTGAGGAAATCCCCTAACTACGGAGGAGGCTTTTGTTTGGAAGAAGATGGAGGAAGAGAGTAATATTTAATTCTTTAAGAGCCGGACTGAAATAGAATCTCTTGATATTTTTTGTGAGGCTATACTGAGAGGTTTTAGCAAGTATCTTTTGCAGCACTGAGAAAGGTAACCAAGGTCAAGTACCCTTTGGGTACCAGGACTAGAATATTGGAGTAAGTGCTATCCTGTCCCAAAGTGACAGGCTATCACTGTCGCAGTTTCCTATGGTGGATATGTGGGTTCTGGGATGAGACATTTTCTTCCTGGTCTCTGCCTGTGTGGCTCCTCACCCTTGCCCCTGCCACAGCTGAAGGGCTAAGACAGATGTAAATGGGAAAAGCAGAGCCACTGGGGGCTGTTTGCCTGTGTGACATCCACAGAACTGCTGGCAACATCTTGATTCTGGAATGTGTTTTCCTGGTGATCACATGAAGCAGAAGAATGAAAATAATCAATCTCTTTCAAACAGAGAGACTGCTGTGTCAGCCTGCCATGGCCACCAGGATGAGATCTCAAAACTTGCATCTTTCCATGTAACGTCTTCCCACTGCCTCCAGTTGGGCTCCTCTGCAAGGCTGTGATGTACCACAGGGCGGCTGAGCCTGCTAAATTCAGCAGCTGGGTTTGAGAAGCTTCTATCAGTAGAGGCATCGCCACTGCGTTTCCAAGTGGCACAACTGAAAAAAGGAAAAGAAAAAAATGTCATTAAAAAACTTTATCTGTGAGGCCTCCCTGGTGGCGCAGTGGTTAAGCGCTTGCGCTGTGGAGCTGTCGGCAGCAGCAATGCGGGTTCGACGCCCAGCCAGGGAGAATCCCATATGGCGCGGCAGACCTCTCCTGCCTTGCCCGCTGCTCCCCTCAGCAGTGTATTTCTGATCTGCCTGTTCTGCTCCCTACTCTGTCTCTGGTGAACCCTCTCGCCGCCCCACACCTCTGGCCTGCACCCCAGCTTGTATGTATAAATTAATAAAAATCTTTAAAAAAAAAAAAACTTTATCTGTTAGCGAAAGAAGTTTCAATTCTAGGTTCACGTGTGGTGACCAGACGGAGCGCTAGACAGGCTGGGGAACACTGTCACAGATCCATACTGAGAATGTCTCCTTCAGGTTTCTGGCGAGAGACACTGTCTTTTCAGCTTGAAAAACTGACTTGGGAAAGTCTGGGTGCCTGGGAGGCCTCTTTCCTACCCAGCCTAGCCATGGCAGTCTGCCTTTATTGCCTGTTGGCCGGACCAGGGAGGGACTGAAGGAGAGAGAGTCAGTAGTGTCAGCCTGTCATCAGCGTGGAACTTTGGGACTCACCCGAACACACACATGTGCGTCGATGGCTCACCTTTTCCTTCCACATTTGCTTATTCATTAAAATGACACACAGGTATTCACTTTCAGCTCAAGAAATCAGAAGTCCCAGGTCCATGACACTGACTTGTGCGAGGTTTCAGGTGTGTCTGGCATGGCTGGCAGGTGTCCTTTTGGGGCCATACGGGAGAACCACTTGACTTTTCAAAGCATCCGGCGGCTGGGTGTGCTGCCCTTGTGCATTCCCTCATCTTCAAAATACACCACCCCCCTTTCTGCTTCCATCTTCACCTTCTTGTCTCCTGTAGCCAGGTCTCCCTCTTCAGAGGGACTGTGATAGCATGGGGCCTGCCGGGATAACCCAGTCGTCTCTCCCCATCTTAAGATCCTGCAGCAACCCTCTTGCCAAGTCAGGCCACACTTCTGGGTCCCAGAGATGAGGACACATCTCTGAGGGCTGCTCCTCAGCCTGAGGTGGACGATGAGGGATTATTACCTATCACACAACCCCCACATGGAAGACATTTGCCTCCACTTTTCTGCTTCTTCCCCACCTACCTTCTCTGGATTGGTGATTTTATCTGGAAAAACCTGATTTAGTGGCCTCAATGATCTGGGTGTGGGAGTAGCTCTCCAAGTCCTTTCTTTCTGCCGTTGGAGTTTGTCTGAAGCAGAATGATGTCTAATTTGGACCTTTCACGGTATTGCCTTATACTAAGGAACTCGGTATCCTATGATGGGGGTAAGGGAGAGGGCATTTTCTTGCCTGCTCCTTCTTCCTGGTGGGGCCATTACGTCAAGGTCGGCTTCCCAGTTAGGAGAGCAAACAGCGGGGTCTATATCCTACAGCTGGCCCCCACTTGTTTTGTTTGTTCTGCACAAAAATGGTCTGTGGTGTTTTTTTGCTTTGATTTAGAGTATTTGCCAACAGGTGAGAATCAGGGTATTTTACTACCAAGTTATCCTGATTTCTGACTCTGAAGAACTGGCAACAGTGTCCAGTTTTCAGTGTCCAAGCAGATGCACATGGGCTGAGTGGTGCTGCCCCTGGAGGGTGTTTCCCTGAAGTTAAGCTTTACAGGTTCTCACCTGGTTTTACCTGGTGGCTTCTTGACTTAGGAATCCTGGTTCCAGGTCTGTGATAAGTATGGCCTGGAGAGCTTGTAGCCACACGCACACTTCTTCACTTCTTTTTTTTTTTTTTTTTTCTTTTAACAGGATGATTGACCCCACAAAATAATCTCTTACTGTTTTCCTCTTTTCATTTTATAATATATATTTTTATTGTTATTTATGTCTTTTACATTTTGTGTTCCCCTTGGGTAGCCCACCACCTTTCAAAGACAAAGAAAAAGTCTGTGGCCTCCAAATTCAAAAGCCAACCACTGATTAGCGAAAGCAAAACAAAAAATTCAGTCTGACTTTGAAAGTTTTTGCAGTGTCCTTAGTCACTACCAGAAGATCCACTTACCAGATCTAAGAAAATTTGAAACAACAGGTATGCTCAAACAATTTTATTCCCAGCCCACCAGAGATCATGAATTTCACATGCAAATTAATACAACCCTGTGGTAGAGATTCAGCCAACTAGAGATGTCTCAAAATAATGATATAATAATATCACCTCAGTTTTTGAAAAATTGTCGTAAAAAGAATGACAATGAGCATAAAAATTTAAATATAAAAGTATAACCAAACATTTTGGTTATTTTGTTTATAGAGCAGAATATAAATCTAACACACTTTTTATTTGGTTATTTGTGCAATCAACAAACATTTGTTGCACTAGGTGTCCAGTCTTCCTGTAGAACTAAACAGATTCCCTACCCTGTGGAGTTATTATACAAACGGAGCAAAATATTAGCACCTTGTTCTTTGTGCTTCTAGAGAACATTTAAATGTACCTGACTTATGGAATAATTGTTTAAGTTTTATTATTATCATTATTTTTTTTTAAAGATTTATTTATTTTTGCAGACAAGCTGGGGTTCAGGCCAGAGAGGTGGGGCAGTGAGAGGGTTCACCAGAGACAGAGTGGGGAGCAGAATAGGCAGATCGATGGAAATACACTGCTGAGGGGAGCAGTGGGCGAGGCAGGAGAGGTCTGCTGCACCATGTGGGAATCTCCCCGGCCGGGCGTCGAACTCGCGTCGCTGCTGCCCACAGCTCCACAGCACAGCGCTTAACCGCTGTGTCACCAGGGAGGCCCCTATTGTCAATATTGTTTTACCAAACATTGCCCTATGTACATGTGTGCTTCTGGGTAGTTTCTACTTATTTCTGCATTTTTCTATTTATGTTTACTAGTATAGGATAGTAAAGCCTTTTCTTCTTTCTTGAGAAAACATCTGCAAATGAATCTCCAAATTTGCTCTTGAAAATTAAAGAGACGTTCCATTCACTTGTCCGATATTTTTGGAGTCTTACTATTAGTCTGATTTCTGTCAAGCTTTATCTCCACCTGTGCATCTTCTGAGTAACTATAAGGCAAGCCAAACCTACAGTAGGTATAGGGTGAGTGAAAAATTAACAGCGAGCTTGCAGAGTGGTGTGGGGGTGCTGTGGCCCAGTGTCATTGCTTATTCTGTAATTCGTATTAATCACAGTTCCATTGCTTGCCTTGGGGTAATAAGCATGCAGCTGGATTAGGAATTTTTTGAAAGGCTATACCTTGTCTTTTGATGTTCATGCTTATAGCCCATGCAGGTCTGAAAAATTCAGACAGTATGTGTTAAAAATGAGTAGTTCATTTGAGTGGCACGCTTGCTGGGTGTGTTCTGTGGCCAGCTTTCTTTTGCCGGCTGGTGTGTTTTGCTATGTGTTCTGACTTCGTCCTGGAGCTTTGGTCTCTTTCTCAGCCCATGGTACCGCTGAGCTCTGCTAATGCTGGTTATTCATCTGACAGTGTATACCAGAGAGATTTTATAATTACCATGACTTTTCTCCTTTCCACTTCCCAGCCCCTCAGATGGCTCAGCAGCGGCAGCCCTGTGATTGAACTCTAGGTAGAGTCGTAGCTTAAGCTCAGGATTTGACATTCTGTCAAGGCTTCAGACAAAGAGGTTTTTTGATTTTTTTTTTTTGATGGGGGGGATAATATTTTATATCTATAAATTCCAAGCAAACTTTTTATTACCTATAATGTAAAAGCCAAAAGGTAGCTAAATTTCAGCATTTCTAAATTTGAGGTTGGCACACTCAATCTTGAAGGAGTGACTTCAAGATTTCACATTTAAGTGATTACAAAGCTAGTCCTATTTGGATTAAAGAATTTACTGCAGGTTAGATTTTAAAAGGATACTGTTTTTTTTTTTTTTTAATCTTAAATATGTGTTTCGTTTAAATGAAGTACCCGAAAGTGAAATAATTTCAAAGTAACCCTTGAAGAGCAGATGCTGCTAGTTTTAAATGAATGTAAAGATTATTGAGATTTCCGAACTGAATGCGATAGGAGGCTCATCACAGGGACTCGAGCTTACAAAAGCAAGGGGTATAGCTACAAGGCTGAGCTAGCTGGGAGGAGAGCAAACCGCATTTGGAAATGAGTGATTTCAAGTGCATGGTCAGTAGGCACTGTGGGTGAATTTTCTTAAACATTCCTTGACTGTTTCATTTAAGAATGGCTATGCATTGTATGGCTTGTGTGTGTGTGTTCATGTTCATGAATTAACTCTTGTAACAAATAAGAAACAGCAAACATTCTTAATGTTGACTTTATTATTTGCTCAAATATTAGTATTGGATTTCAGAGTCAACATGCCAGCAGGTGGCTTTGTTTTGAAGCCTGTGGTAGAAAACACCTGCTATTATTGACAGCCTTTCTGGAGAGCTATCAGAAGTCTTTACTTAGAAATACAACCATATTATTAATGCTGGGCATTGCAGTAAAGGATAGTGTGGATGCTGCAAACACTATTTTCTGTGCACACAATACTTGTGATGCCTGCTGGATTTTACCTATTCTTTGAGTCCTTTGGGAGCCATTAAACCCTCTTTCCTTAACCTTTTTTTTTTCATTGTGACAATTGGTATGAGATCTTTTTCATGACTTCTGTTATTCAAAGCACATCTCTGGCTCATTTCTCCATTCTCTGTTTAGTTTCATATTTTACCTTAATCTTTCTGAACATCAGTATCTGTCATTATGGTATTTAAGCTCTTAGAAGAATTTGGCAGTTGCTCACTTTTTGAGAAAATAAAGCACTCCCCTGCTGTAATGTTCTGCTTACACTGAGTTAAAAATCCACGTTACTTGGCTAAGGTTGTGATGATTTAGGTGCTGTTTGTAATTAATAATAAGGAACATTTTCCTTGTTGTTAAGAGTATAACTTTGGTTTTAGAAACCTTGATCATTTTTTTTTTTCTCCATGGTAGATGTGAAAAGAACCAGAAGTGCATGAGGATATTTATACTATTGTCATGTGGAGACGTATATGAGAGATAAAAGCCAGAAGAAAGCGTTCAACAGGGGCAAAAGGGAGTTCCTGGTGACTCAGGGTGCTGATGGCCCAGTAGAAGGGAGGGGGATGATACACACAGAAGGAGCAAGGCTGTGGCCTGCACGCTGAAAACCCAAATGCTGTAGCAGTACAGACTCTGCATTAGAGACAAACCTGGCCTCTGCTGCCTGCTGAGAAAAAGAGGGTACAGACTCTACCCTCAGGCCTTCTCACCCAGTGTGTGTGAATCCAGGAATGGCTATTTACCTGGCACAGTGCAACCAAGTATAGGGCAGGGTTTGAAACCTGCATACGACTCCTCATGTTTGGTTCAGAATGTGACGCAGGCTGCCCACCCTGGGGTTGACCAAATGTGGGGCAGGCAGGCTCTAGTGTCCTTGAAATTTAATACCTGAGATAGTGTGTGTGTTTCTTTTCAGAAGCACAAGGGAGAGAGAGAGAGGGGGAATTCAGATTTTCAACTAGCTCAAGTTTATTATCCCAATAAAGGACAGTTTGTGTTCAGGAATTGGAGGTCAGCTTTGTTGATTTCTGCACATTTGTTCATTGGAGATTCTTCCACTCCGTGAACTAAGATTTCTTTCTTCCACCTATGGCATTGCTATAAATCAGGTTTTCTTTCTACTAAAAATTTCAGTTATCAATAGGCTAAAAGAAAAATGAGACTGAAAGTATTGCTGGGAAAAACAAACAAATGAAGCCCCTCCACTAAAACTATCCCCAAAAGATGATAGGAAGGAAAGTGACATTTGTAGCATGTCTGTCTGATTTTACTCGTTATGAATTCTGTTAGGAATTGAACATTCAAGCATGTATACCTTTATGTGACTTTTGAGGTCTCTAGTATGGAGAGCTCACTTTTATAACTGGATTTTATTCAGCATGTAAATGGGGGTAGGTGATTGTTTTATACATGCCCAATATTGAATGATGGGTAGGTGTGATAACTACATATAAAATTATATTAAAGTCCAAGAGGTGCTTTTATGAGGCAGGCTGGAAATGGCATCCGATTTTCTTATGGCTTTTTCATGTCCATTTTGATGAATCTATTTATTACTTCTATAATGAGTAGTACACATGGTTGGTTAGCCAAGTTATTGAACTTTATCAACCTTGGCTGAAATTCACAATGCGTGCCAAACTTGTTGTAACATGTAAGAAATTACATCTGGGCTAAAAGGTTCAGTAATGATTACTCTTATAATGGAATCTTTTACAAAGCATGGGATTTCATGATATGCCTATGCTTTTTAAAAATTATAGTGATACAATGAAACAAGGAATAACATAGCTGAAAAAAAGTGACAGCGTGCTGTTGCGTGGATTCACATTTATGTTAAGCTGTTAGAGTCCCAGGACATGGTGAGATGGGGTCTTGTTTCCTGACTGTAGACTCACTTTCACACAGTTCTCCCTGAGTCCTCCCTATGGTAGCCATAATCACATGACCTGTGAACCCTTCAGACCCTGGGGAACTGTGTTGCAACCATCACAGGCCGGGGAGGTTCATTGTCAGTTCTCGCAGAAAAAAAGAATTTTGGAGCCTTCGGTAGATTTATACGGGTCTTTAATGTTGAATCAGGGACAGACCAGCTTTCTCTCGCAGCATTTTTCTGGCTGTCTCCTCCCTCTGTCATCCCACCTCAGAGTGACCCTGTCCTTATGTCCCCTCTCCTCTGGCAGAGGTGTCTCCCTTTACATATGCGCATGCTCTGTGCTTTCTGGGCTCAAGTGTCCATAATTACAGGTGCACATGCAAGACCGAAGGTGCATGGTCACAGATGCTGGTGGCGGGAGGGCATAAACCAAGCCTGACTTTTTACTCATTTACCCTCCAGGGACAACTGTTGAGTGTGCGGTTATATCACATCCCTTTATAAATTCTAAACTGATTTGAACTCCGTAACCACATTCTTCTTAAATTACAGAGATTTGAGAAATGTGGAGCTTTTAACTCTGAGACAAATCTGAGCACAGGTGGCTCAGTTAGCCGGTAAAAGAGGTGCTGGGTTTCCCAGGACCCAGCAAATAATGCACCTTTGCCTTCCTGAGTTGCGGCCGGGGGAGAAATAGGGCAAACTCTAAGGCCGAAGGACTGGTGAGAGCATCACCCTAATGACTGCTCACGCTACCCTGGAGAACTTGGCTTATGGCTGTGGACAGGTGGGTTTGCTAATCCAGGACACAGGAATTAAGGTGAATGAGGGGCTGGTGCTGGATCCCGAGAGGTTCCCCTGAGGGCAGAGCGAGGCTCAGTTCTTACCCCTACATTTCTCATCATGTGGGCAGGAATAGGGGACCAGGGTCGTTGGGAAAGTTAGCACAGATGGCGATCCCTTTGTCCGGAAAGATAGATCTGAAGAGGGGAAGCTGGTTCCCACCTCCCCCTCGAGCAATTAGAGGCTAGTGTGTTTAAAATGATTAAGTCTTGAGGAAATTCCGTCACAGCATGTTGGTGTCCCTAGTTTTTCTTTTGGATTATGAAACTTCACTCTTTTCTAGGGTAGCTAGGTACACTTTTATTTTTCACTTCTCTGCTTTCCACCTCGCTTCTTCTGCGGGCCTTGCACTGTGTTCTTAACCCCACAGAGTTGTGAAGACTCAAGAAGATGAAACAAAAGCACCCAGCGAGGTCTCTCTGCCACCTTGCTTACTTTTCCATGACTCAGTGACTTACCTATTGTTTGGTTTCTAGGGCTATGTTTTCAATCTATTTTCTTAACTTTTTTTTTTCTTTTAACTGTGGGTCATTTCATCTGTCTGCCAACATCTGTAGGTGGTCTTCTTCAGAAGTCAAAAGCAACTGGGTTAGTGAATTCTTGTATAAAGAAGGGGAGAAAAACCACTGGAGTTTTAAATTCATGCACCAACCTGCTAAGCAAGGGACAGCCCCATGACGGTCACAGTCTCCGTTCCACTGCGGGAGTCCCCTCAGTGATGGCCTGTTTTGTTCGGCCGCCCTTTGGTGGTGTGCATGACCGGGCAGCAGAAGGGCTGTGTTTGCGAGCTGTGACTCTGTGTGCTCTGTGTGGACTGTGCCCATACTGTTAGCAGAACAGACAGACCCTAAGAGTCTTTTTCTGTTTCCACTTGGACCTAAACGTTTTCCATTTTGCGTGGGATCATGAAGGACATGAGAGGAAGGCAGAAGCACACCTCGGTCAGGGAGCCTTTGGCGAAGGGAGAGGGTGTCTGCCTAAGGGGAACGGGATCCCTTTGAACAGGTCAGCTTCCTATGGCTGGCATGGAGGTTGTCCAGGGTCTGGTGGACTTTCTGGAATGCCCGCTCTGCCCTGATGGGAGCCCCGCTGAAAGAACTGCAGACTCTCACGGCTCTGGCCACCACTGCCCCGATGGGGCTGCAGGAGCCGGCCCAGTTCCGCTGACAGCACAGTGTGCCTTTTAATTATTCTGCCTTTGATGAAATATTTCTTTTTGATTTCATTAAATTTACTTCTTATATTAAGAACCACACTATTATACTTGCCACTGGATATTTAAGACATGCAACTAATTTGTTTTATTTTTTTACCATGCTTCCTAAGAACTCAGTTGAGCCGTAAAGATGCACGTGGTCTGGCTAGCTCAAAGCAAGGATGCAAAAACCAAAGGAGAGGAAGGAAGACCAAACGTGCAGCCCAAGCAAAAATTCCTTACGGCTGTTGGTCTTCTTACCTTTGGCATGGGAGAACAAGTAAAAGTTTAAAAAAGACCAGATGTCTTTGGGTTTGATTGAACTTTTCCAAGAAATAAAGATGTGGTCAGGATCCATATCTCTTGATTATTTTAACAATTGTTTAATTTTTCCTGCCGTCTGATAACAGAACCCATTTGGAGTAGCCCACTCTGAGAAGTCAGCAGGAATCTGCCCAACTGCAGTAACAATCACCCAACTGCCACAGCCCCTAATCAAGCTTGCGAAATCCATGTGCTCCACGGCGGGGAGCAAGAGCAGAGCGCTTAATGTGCTCCTCCACTGACTGGAAGGGGGAGCGTGTGCTGGCATCGGGGCTTTTGAATTACACTCATCATTTGGCATCTCTATGCCCTACAGCTGCTCAAAGAAGTTTCCACCATACAGCGTTTCTTGCAATCCTCAACATTTGCAGCTATAAAGCCTCTGATGTAGATAATCTATTTATACCTTTGGTTGGTCAAGACTTTCATGGCTTGTGGAAACAGTCCCGGTGATGAGACCTCTAGAATATTGTGTTTCTGGACGGAGTGTAGACTAGCTAAAGGCTGGCAAATTCATCAAATTATGTCCTAGGAGTACCCAGTAGTTTAGTGGTGGTAAAAAGGTTTACCTAAGTTAGTTCTTGCCATGGCTATTCAGGAGAGAGATAACCCTGGCTTACTTAAAGAGACAGAATCAGAATCCTTGGACAGAATTCTGCAAGGAGATGGTATTCAGCTGATTGTGTGTGCGTGTGTGTGTGTGTGTGTGTGTGCGCGCGCGCATGCACAGGTGTATGGGGAAGGGATTGTTTCAAGTTTTATAAAAATGACAGTAAGTTTTCTATATAGATAATTCAGGTCTGGTTTCTAAGAACACGAGTGAAGGGTGGGAAGATTAAGGAGGGAAAGAGAGAAAGGCCACTGCATGAATGTGTTCCTGACTTGGGCAATGCTATGGGCCACTTTTGCTCAGTTCGGTGGGACTTCATGAAATGCATCTTAGTGCTGTCTGCCTATAGAATGAAAGGGGATCACATTTACCCATTGACTCCCATCCCCCTCAGACCAGGGTATTTCACGGGTGTTATTTCCCCAACCTTTCAGTGTTGTACCCATATGGGTCCCAGGCAGGTTTCTGCAGGTATCACCTGCCACAGTGTGGGAGAGACTTGGGACAGAAATGGAGGCATGCACTCACAGCTCCTGCGACACTGGACAGTTGGGTTCAGGTGAAGTTGGTTGAAAGCTGCAGGGAGCACTGGCAGTTGTAGCAGTGACTGGGTAAGTGAGTTAGGATCAGGAGAACCTCAAGCGTGAGCATTATCTGACCTAGTCCACCCCTTCACCATTCCCAGAGCTCTGTGCCCTGATCAGAAATGTCCATCACAGGGTCCCTTTAAAAACTGCTTAAAAAATACTCTGTCAGAAATATAAAGTGGTCCTAGATTATGATACATTCTGGGCTTTAAGCCTTACCCACTGCTGGATCAGTTATTTAGGCTGCTGCACCAGTTTGAACAACACAATCATGTCATTTCCAAGTTCTAGGGAGGTTAAGTGTTAAATCAAGAAGTTGCAGGGCGGCTGTGGGGGAGGGGCACGCTTTCTCTCAGACCAGCAGGCCCCTTACACTCCAGGCAGCCCCAGCCCTGTCTTCTGTTTTGGCTTTTGGCGGCGCCATTCCCTTCTCTTTCTCTGTCTTCATTTCCTGTGTCTCTTCACATCATCTTCTCTCTTTATGTGTCTGTCTTTGTACTCACATTTGTGCTTTTCTTAGGGACACCCACCATGTTGTATTGGAGCACATATTAATGACCTAATTTTGGCCTTATTACTGCTGTAAAGACCCTACTTCCAAAGAAGGTTGCATTCTGGGGGTCTGGGGATTAGGACCCCAACATCTGCTTTTGGGTAGGATGCAATTCAATCCATAAGAACCATGCAGAAAAGTGCTACTGCTCTCTACTACCCACCAGAGCCAGATGAGTAACAATAGCTCAACAACTCATTCTTTTAATAAATACTTCTTGAGTGTCCCATGTATATGTACCCAGCACTGTTCTAGGATCTGAGGATACATTAGGAAAAAAATACTCCCATCCCTGGGGAGCTTACTTTCTTAAGGCAAATAATTCTCATAACTCGTTGCTTTTCTGACTGTTTTTATCACCCATTAGGAACCAAGTAGGGAATTGCCTGCTTTCCAATAACAGAACAGGCTGCCTTGAGTAAATGAGTTTCTGGTCGCAAAGGTGTTTAAGCAGAGGCTGGGTGGCTGCTTACTGAGGATGCTGCAGAAGCAGTTTAAATGCTGAGTGGGCCTTGGATTTGTAATGGTTAATGTCCCCTTTTGACACCAAGTCAGCGGTGTTGCTCACATGGACTGGTTCTGAGACTGTTTTGTCAAGTACACAATAATTCTTTCTGTTTATTTTTCAGAGGAACAAATAAAATGTTTTTACAGCTTTCTGGCTTAAAAAAAGTAAGAATTTCCAGGCCATCGGATTTTAAGTTTTTTTTTTTTTCTTTTCTTTTGCACCTTGTACTTCTTTGAGAATATCATGGAAACTCTGATTACTTTGGAGGTGGGGCGAGGAGGATATCCCCGCCGGGCATTTGTGTGTAGTTTTAAGAGGTTGGGGAGTGAAGGATAGTTCAAGGCTACTGAATTAGGAAATCCTGATACTTTACAGGAATTATCACCACTAGTAGCAGTTAAATACAGACTTGCTTTAGAGAATCCTTTTATTCATAAAAATTCATTGAGCTAAATAGAATTAGAAATAAAAATATGCCTATAGAATTTGTTTTTCAACCCTTTATTAAACTGTTACCCTTCTATTAGAAATTTATCAGCATGTAATTAATAAAGTATTATTGATCTCAGAATCTCAGAATTATCCTTTGCTAAACAATGGAAATTTCCTAAATTACTGGCAGGAAATGAAAAAAAAAATCATCTATGACAGCCTGTCATAGTTAAATCTAAAACCTAGAGGCAAAATACACATATCCTGTATAGTTTCCATTTCTAAACCCTGGATTTTTAAATTATTCTTTATGAAATTTTAAATTTCTCTCATTTGAAAGATGGGACCCCCTCTTTATTGATTTTCTTCTTTTCATAATAGATTTGATTTCACCTGGTGGTGAGTACTTTATTTAAGAAAACTGGATAGACTTGGTATTAGGATTTGCTTAACATCCAAGACCTGGCATTTAGTGTCTCATTCCTGTTTACGAATTTAATTCAGGCTTTGTGACACTTCCAAGAGCTTCTAAAAGTGTAATAGTGACTGCCACTGTGAAAATGGAAATTACTCAAATATTATGTGATGAAAAACGAATGCTGCTTGACTTAAAACAAAACGGTGTAGCAGTGTGTTAGAGCCACAGGAACCCCTCAGCCACATGTTAAGTAAAAGCAATGAAAACATTTGTAAAAACATCACCAGGCTGTCAAAGGACTAGCCCTGCCAGATACCCTGGTGGAGCTGGATGTTCAGAGACACTTGGGCCTTTAGTCTCACAACGCAATCCTGGTATCTGGGTGATCATTCATCTGGGCTGTGATTACTTACCTGGCACACCAAAAACACTTTTGTTTGCTTAAGTGCTTGTTGTATGCAGAACTTTGCTTGAAGTGGTGATTATGGTGAATCACTTTAAATGAATGCTTTTCCATGATGTACAATATCATGCTACTTCCCACAGAAAGATGGAATCAATACTGTTGACTATAATGGAGGTTTGCATTTTTCTAATTTCTTCTTTAGGCTGATCTGAGCAAAGATGTTCAAATTTCCATTTATTTAAACAAGATGGAGTTCTTGCTATGCCGAAGGAATATTTTTAGCTTAGTAATTTACTTAGCAACTGCCGTATTCAATATTTGATGTTAAACTTGAACTAAAACACATAGCATCGTATGACATGGGTTCCTACATGAACATTTTGTTGGATTGGAAACAGAATCAACACATTAGTCATCTTAATTCATTTAAGTTGGCTTTCTCCAGAATTCTGGAATCCAAAAACAACACATTTGTCAATTTTACACACAAAAGGAGAGGCAGGACATAGTTTATAGTTAAATACTTAGCTTTGCCATGAAAAACCAGTGCCGTTAGAGTAAATTGAATGAAATTCAGGGGAAAACAAACAGTGTAATAAGATTTTGATGCATATTGAATAGTTAAAAAAAATTTTTATATCTGTTTTAAAGAGATTCCCTTTATCTACTCTTTCAGAGTCTGAAATTCAGTTTTCTGTGGTTTTGATGCACATGGGTTTTAAATTTGGCTTTTGTAGTTACCTTTCATAGAGAATCTACAGGTCAAGTTCACCTTCATGCCCTCCCAAGCTTTGTTCTTATTTGGCTGTGGGTCAATTTCAAGTTGAATGTTGAAAGTACATTGCCTCTTCTGGGTCAGCAAACCATGGCCCATGGGTTAAATCCAGCCCTACTCTCCCTGTTTTTGTAAATAAAGTTTTATCGGAACCTAGGGACACCCACTCATTTACACATTGTCTATGGTTTCTCTCACATTGTTTTAAAACAGCAGAATTAAGTAGTTGTGACAGAGACCATATGGCCTGCAAAGCCCAAAATATTTACTATCTGACCCCTTACAGAAAAGATTTGCCAACCCTTGGTTTATTCTATTAACACATGTTTCTCATATAAAGACTCCTCTGATGAAATTTCAGAGTTGTTAAGAAAACAACATTCATTTCTCCTAAAGAACTGATCTGCTTTTTTATTTTTAATTGGATAACAAGGGTACTGTAGAGTTTGTATTCTATTTCCTTTTTTTTTTAAACTTGCTTTCCAGGAAGCTCAGAACTAAAAATTAAGTGCTCAAAAAAGTAACCTGCTTATTTCAGGTTGAGTTTTTCTTTTTCCTCCTAATGTGGGCACACTTGTTCACTTTTTTAAAAAACAACTTTTGAAGTATAAATTACAAACAATAAAAACTCATGCATTTTAATTGTATACATAAATGAGTTTGAAAAATGTGTATACCCAGGTAAACCACATTGCCAAATGTTCTCAAAACAGAGAACCTTTACATCTCTAAGAAATTCCTTATTGCTTATGTCCTGGGCAATTTGTCAATCTCCCCTTCACCCTTTGTGCCAGGTATGTCATTTTTAATTCTCATGTTATATGAAAGTGTTTTTTAATGTACTTTTATATACTAACACATATAAAATACTGAATAAGTAAACAAATATAAATATATGTAATGTACTCTCAAATACTTTTTGGAAGTAGTTGGGATGCCAGTGATGAATTGTTGAATAGCATAAATACTAGAGAAGCTAGGAATCATTTATCCTACTTAGAATCCTCTACAAGTCTTTAGATATTCACGGGAGAATTTGAGATGGAAATTTGAGATGCAGAGCATGTTTGGTAGTATTATATTAATAATAAGCCTAATATAATGAGAGCCCCTTACTTGCCAAGAACTCTGCTTAGTCACCTCATTTGATTTTCCAAACAGTCCTGGAAGAGTACCTTTTCTTATTATTCCTCTTTTGCAGATAAAGAAACTGACACTCACAGAAGTTAAATGTATTAGTTTCTGGGACTTCGTTAACCAATGACCACACTCTGGGTGGCTTAAACAATGTACTGTCCTGCAGTTCTGGATACTGGAGGACTGAAATGAAGGTGTTGGCAGGGTGGGCTCCATCTAAGCACAGTGAGGGAAGGACATTATCCAGACCTCAGCTTGTAGAACACTATCTTCCAGTGCACAGGATATTCTGGTAATTGTGCTGCATCCATATTTCCCCTTTATATAAGGACATGGGTCATACTATACTTTTATGGCTCACCCTAACAACCTTGCTTTAAATTGATGACCTCAAAGACCCTGTCTCCATACAAGGTCATATTCTGAGATACTGGGGCTTAGGACTTCAACTTACGGATTTTGAGGTGGTTGGAGGAAGAGGGCAGGGGACAACACAACTCAAATGTAGATCAGTCTGCCTTCTTGAGGTTCAAAAGTCACAGAAAGTAGCTAAGGCAGGATTCTATGTCAAGTCTGCCTGACTTCAAAGAGTAACCTCTATGGGCTGGACCAGAACTGGTGTGTAAATGCTTTCCTGCTGTGAACTTGGGGTGGGGGCCAGAGAACATGGACTGGCTTTGCCAAGGAGGAAGCTCTCAGGGACTTTGGAGGTGGGGGTGTCCTAGAGTCCAGGCTTTACCTGTACACTTTTCTAGTGTTTGCATCATCTTTTCTTATCTGTACACCAGGGATAATAGCATCATGTCCCCATGGCCCTGAGGGAGATAGAAGCAGCATGTACATTTGAAGCATAGGACAACATGTGTTAGAGAAGCTAAGTTCTGGGCTTTAATAAGACTGGAGGTTCTTAACTTTGGATGAGCTTCCAAATCCCCTGAAGGGCCTAATTAGAACACTGATCACTGGGCCCAACACCCTGACTCTGATTCAGCAGGTCTGGGATGGGCCTGAGAGTGTGCATTTCTATCACATTCCCAGGGGTGCCACTGTGGCCCGTGCAGTTACCTCTCTCTGAGTATCGAGGAACTAGATCTTGCCTTCATTTGCAGATACACTTTACAGTTTTCTTAAGAGAAACACCAAGGAGATGTTAGATTTACAACAGAAAGTTGGAGTCCATTCTACTCCCTGTCAGTTACTTGCCTCACGTGGGGCTGGCATGAATTTTTTGCTCTTATTTCCCAGTGGTTGAAGCCAGGAATTTTGGGGGGTATTACTGTTTTTTCCTTTTAGAGCTGATCTGGTCAGAATCACCAGAGTATCATGCACTTGAGTTTTTATTACAAAAAATCACAGACTGGGAGGTTTAACAAACAGAAATTTGGGCCTCCCTGGTGGTGCAGTGGTTAAGCGCTGCGCTGTGGAGCTGTCGGCAGCGGTGATGCGAGTTCGACCCCCTGGTGGGGAGATTCCCACATGGTGCAGCAGACCTCTCCTGCCTCGCCCGCTGCAGTGTATTTCCGTTGATCTGCCTGTTCTGCTCCCCACTCTGTCTCTGGTGAACCCTCTCGCTGCCCCATGCCTCTGGCCTGTACCCCAGCTTGTATGTGTAAATAAATAAATCTTTAAAAAAAAAAAAAAGAAACAGAAATTTGTCCAAGATCAAGGTGTCGGCAGCTTTGGTTTCTCCTGAGACCTCCCTCCTTGCCTCGAAGATGTCACTTTTTTGCCATATCCTCACTTGGTCTTTCCTCTGTGTGCTCACAACCCTGGTGTCTCATCTCATAAGGTCACAGTTCTGTTAGATTAGGGCCCCAGCTCTAGGAACTTATTGAACTTCAAGCACCTTCTTGCAGGCCCCATCTCCAAAGATAGGGTTATGGCTCATCATGACAGTTCAGTTGAGAATAACCAGTATAACTCCTGATCTGTTTTCTTCCAACAAGTTATTTGATTTCATGTGTATTTCCTTTTCTTGTATCTGTCTCAAAGCACTGAAGGAATCTAGTACATTTCGTCCTAATAGAGCTCCTAAATTGTTATGTGCTTGAGGGGAAGGCTGCACCTTGAGGCAAGTAAAGACTAAGTTGAGCATGCTTCCTTATGCTGTCTAACCTAGCAAGGAAAGTCCCCACTGGCATCTTTAGTGGTTGCTCTCTAGGTGCCCGAGCCCCACTGCTAGGAGCTGCAGGCATGCAGGGAATGGAAGCTCTATCATTGAGGCAGAGCTCTCCTTTCCTTTTGGAATTGAAGTTGCACATCCTCTCTGACCATGCTATTACCTGTGCTGGTTGTCCTCCTAGGACCCTCTGCGCCCTAAGGTAGCAGCTGCTTAAGGAGGGCCAAACCCCAATCTACAGCTGGCGTTGTTGTGCAGAACCAGGCAAGTCAGCAGCTGGCAGGTACACGCATCACCAACTTCATGCCAAGCAGGTGCCTGATCACAGCTGATGGTTAGACTGCATGTTTCCTGGGAAATGTCACCACTCCTGTATCATGTTATTCTAAAACAAAATGTTGTTAAGCTAAAAACTTCCTGTCTCCCTCTTCTATGTGGGCCTGATTTTGTCTAAAGGATCTTCTCAAATAACTGAAAAAGTGATGGATAATATCTTTGGCACCTGAGGACCCAGACATTGTAGCCTCTGATTATGTTCTATCAAAATGGTGAGTGTCTTAGTGATGAGTCTCTGTGCTTTGTTGGGTGTAACCTGGCTTGTGAAGGAGGTAGAGTGAAGAGCTGACTTCCCATTCTGAAGGCCAGGGTTTCTGGTACCTTCCACACAGGATCCTTTTGGACAAGTTGACTATTACCAGAGAACTCATCAAAAGCAGAAACTTATCATTATATATATATATATATATACACACACACGTATATATATATATATATATACACATACATATATATACACATATATATACACATACATATATATATACACACATACATATATATATATAATATACATATATAATTTCTGTTAAAAAACAACAAACAAGAACAGAAGCACACACACAACCAAGGCACTGTTAAATTTTATAAAAATTTAAAAAAGCAGTTTGCCCTAAGGTGCCATTTGAGTAGGTGACCTGGTTATGCAGATTATCAGGGATGCTTTTTTTCCTTAGGTAAGGATGATTCATGAATTAGCTGTCTTTGCATTCAACTCAATTTGCTTTAACATGCTGTACATTTTGTCTCCCTATTGTGCTCTGACCAAATCTTTCCTTTTAGTATTTATTGTTTCCTAACCAATCAGCACATGTCCAATGACCAATTTTTTTTCCTCTTAAGAAGAAGCTATAGGAATGGCTGATTTTAGGACAGGTCATGGTCAATGGAACTCTCTCCCTATGCATCTAGCTTCAACGACTAAATTTTACTCATACTTTGGAGAAGTTGAATCTTAGAAGTTCTAATGATGAAGAATGAAAAGTCAATTTGGACACTTTAAAATTGAGCCTCAAAAAGTGTTGAATTTTCCCAGTTTGGTGTTTCAAGCACCTCTACATGACTTTGGGAGCATAAAGAATTTAATCTTGTCAGAGGCAAAGTAATATAACACTATTTTAAAGGTGAGCGCCAAGGTTGGTCTGAATTAAAAAAAAAAAAATGGGTTTGAATTAGGAAGGCAGCTGTATTGTCCACAATAAAGATTTGGGGTAGAAGCAGACTTTGCATTTCTGGAGGCTATAAATGGAATGGAGAAGGCTGTTTTTGTTTTTGTTTTCCTTTGCTTTTTAAACAATCTGTCCTTACCACTTCTTAACTGATAGGGGTGGAGAACACTGGGAGACAGGCTGATCAAGAGAGAGGTCTCTTTTTGGACAAGTGTGGTGCGGGACCTTTGTGGCCAACCCCCACCTCTAAATCATAAAGGGCCCTGTCTTCAGCAGACTACAGAGCCACAGAGGCCGCGGCTGAAAGGAAATCCTGGTCCAGCTGTGCAAACAATGAACTACTCAGTAGCATAACACAAGCATGCTTGCAGACCGGAGTCGTGTTCGCTTCTCCTCTTGAAGTGGCCATAAATTAATCCATCAAAGTGAAAAAGGCCAAACTTCAGGGTAAAGCTTTCTACTTCTAAAAAGCCCAGACGCTTTGGTTCTCTTAGTAGATACTGCCCGAGTGCAGAGTTACCAAAGGTGGCACCATGGGTGTGTGTGCGTGTATATGCACACGTGTGTATGAGTGATTCCTTAGTTACACAAAGCCTTGTCATTCAAAGAACATAAACTTAGTAAGAACGTGCGCTGGGTTTGAAATTGTAGAATGTGGTATTCTCTCCTGTGTTACTGCCTGTGAGCAAAAGGGGCTGTATCTTGCTGCGAGCCTTTCAGAGATAGTGGTCTCCACATCCAAAAAATTGGATTTCACTTTTTTTTTTCAAAACCAGGAACTCTCTGTTTTTGTTTCTTCTTTCATCCAGCTTTTCGTTTTCTTCCTAAGCTTCTGGGCCAAGTTTATAAAAATGCCACGTATGCTTTGTTAGAAAATCCAGTGTGGCACTACTTCCTTTTTGGAGGGGTCTTTATCTTTGATTTGAATAAAGATAGTTCTTTAACATTTGGCACAGAAGCCTTTTAGAAATTAAAAAGCCTTTGAGTATAACCTGTAACAGCTATCTGTCCCTTGTAAAACCACTTACTACTTTAAAGTGTGGAGGTGGGTTCAATTAAGTCTGCTCTTGTAAGTTATTGGCTTTGGAGAATGTGGAGAGAAAGTTTACTTCTGTGGGTTAGTTATCTGCTCTATTCAGCCTCACACAGATAAATGTTTGTGAAGGCAAAGGATAGTGTTAATTCTGAGCCCCATGATGAAATATTAAATAAGAGAGAAGAAAGCTTGATAATGTCCACAGTTTGGGATCAGATCCCATTAAATGAGTGTGTTTATGCAATTAAGTAGCTGAAGAGGCCTAAATGCTTTTTTGCCTTGACATGATGACACAGAAAAGAAATAGGCACTGGTAGGCTGTTGACATTGGAGCCCATGGCTCTTGGATCATCTCTCTTTCAGAAGGTCAACTGCTTAGTAAATTTAGCTTAAATGATATAAATGCCAAGAATATCAATATAACTGCATCTCTTAACATCCATAAAGAACATATATTGAGTTCTACAGCTCCTACTCAGACGCAGTAGCAGACATTTGGTTCTGAGTTGGTTTTTCCGGCTCTCAGGGAGCTCCTTCTAGCTTGTACCTCTGAACTCACAGTGGGTCTTCCTGGTCTGCCCTCTGCTCTCGTGGTTTTCTCATGTTGAGATGACAACACTGACACTTGAGTGGGTTGCTGTGAAGTGCGCCCTAGAATTAGATGAATTATGTGGCATTGTGCCCAACACCTAATGACAGCCACCTCCTTCTCCTTATCTTCTTTCAACGTCCTTCTCTAAAAATCAAGATGCTCTCAAAATACATTGTTTGGAACAGGAATAGGTTTCCCTCTTTCTGTTCTCAATTGCCTTGATTGCTCCGTATTAAAATTTATAAAGGCCTATAAATTACCACTTGGATATCATTGAGTTTTTTAATTTTTAGTGTCTTACTCTAACAGACATACACATACATGTTAAAAATTCGGATAGCATAGATGTTATAAAATGCAAGATAAGACTTCCTTGCCTCCCGACCAATTGTTCGCTTGCCAAGTAATCAATGTTAATGCATATTTAAGCACATACCTCCCCCACCTTTTTGTTTTACCAGGGGGATGACCTGTGTGCTATTCTGGACTTTGATTTGTTTTTTTCTTGGTGATATAATGTGGAGATGATCACAGTATCTCCACCTCATCTCACCTCTTTCTAGCTGTGGCACAGTGTTTTGGTCTGTAGAAGCCAGGTGATTGATATTTCCTATAATTGAAAGACACATGGGTTGATTCCAGTTTCTTAGCTGTTACCAACAATGCTTGTTGACTAGTCCTCCCACGTTAGCTCATGTGGGCAAATATATTTGTAGGATGAATTTCTGGACATGGAATAGCTGGGTCAAAGGACATGGCCATGTACACTTTGACAGATATGGTCCTGTTGCCCCCAAAGATATGGAGACATTTTATATACCACTCCCATTCCCTTCTCCCCCATTAATGTGAGGCTGCCTGATTCCCCCACACCCACCTTTACTGATGTGGACACTGCCCGGTTCCGCTGTCCTTACAAAACCTGTCTTCATCAGGCTTGCATGGGACCATGTTAATTGTCACCTCCAGGCACTTTTCTCGCTGTGATTCTAACACACTGGAATCTGACTGTCAATGGCAGAGCAGATGAGAACTTACTCAACCAGCTCCCTGAAAGCTCTACCAGAGAGCCTGGGGTCAGTCGTACCTCTTAAGAGATGCCAGCAGTCACTTGGAATTTATTACAAGCCTTCCAAAGCATTATGGCCTCAGCATGATACTGCACAAAGCACGTAAGTGCAGCCCGGTGATATTTCAAAAAGATAGTCCATGTGAACCGACCTGTTCCAGCTGTTGGATTCTCATCTCTCCAATTGGTGTCTTCCTTTGGTAAATATTTATATTTGAGCCCTCTTGGTGTTATTCAGGGTATGTAGGAGTCTCTGTGGGGCACTAGTGGCTGGCTGTATATCATGCAGACATTGAAAAGCAGAGTCGGTGATGACTTATTTTCCTCCAGAGAAACCCGCGTAGTTTTGTAATTTCTTTGAGAGTTGGTAGCTGCAGTTTGTGTTTGTTGAGCATAATTTCTAACTCTTTGGAACTTGGAACTGTGACTTTGAACGGTGTGAAAGATAAGTATGATCTCTCCGGTGATTAAACACCTGCAGGATGAGCAATATGGATTCTCAGGTGACTGCACATTGGCACTGACCTCACCCTTGTGGTACCAGAACTCCTAGAATATCCTAGGACAACATCTGAAATGCCCTAGGAGAGCTGGATTTTGGTACCATGGCCCACACCATAAGACAGTGATCCTAGGACAGACAACATCTGAAATGCCCTAGGAGAGCTGGATTTTGGTACCATGGCCCACACCACAAGACAGTGATTCTACATATGTTAATCAGATCCATTTGGAAAGTATGGCCATTGTACTTATAGGAGGGTATAGGAGAAACTTAAAGCTAGTGGACTGTCAGATAGAGACATGGTCCCCAAATTTGAATTGTCCCACAGTCTAACTAAGACCCAAGACACTAGGTCTAGCTTCTTGCTCTCGATCTCCAGGGAGGGAGCTCATTGTGCTGGAAGATGCTGCAACTTGTTGACTGCTTCCTAAAGATTGCTTTAGTGGCATGTTCTGGGGGGCTAGGGGAATCACCCTCTCTGTGGCCTTTTAATTGTGTATAGTTACAAGAAACATTTGTCTCCAGTGTTTCACAATTATAAATTAATAATAACAACCCATTAGAAATTACTGGTGTTGTAAGCCCCAACTCCTTTGGGCATCTTAATAAAAATGATAATTAAAACCATAATTTACAGTAAATGGGGACACTGCCCAAGTAAATCCACAATATGAAGAAAATTAAAAAACTCAAAGCAGAAGGAACCTTCCCTGCATTGAGGAAAGAATGGTCTTGTCTTAGCTTCGAGTTTAGAGGGAGCTTTGTCAGGAATTTCGGGCACTTGGTTCCCACCCTGATATTCTTTGCGCCTGAGGAAGCTGTGACTCTGTGCCCCCATCCATCCTACCAGTGAGTCTGATAGAGTGTGTCTCCCTGTGCCTTCCCTCCTCCGTCACATGCAAACCCACTCTTCCCTTTGTGTCTGGGTGAACCAGTCACCAACCTCACCTATAGCACAGCTGGCATCCTTGGAGATCATGGATACTCCCTCAAACTTAGGCGGTTATCAGGCATTGAAGACTTTTGCTTCCCAATTGGTTTTCTTAGCTCTTTAGCATCAGTGGCTACCTGGTCCCCTCTTAGCTGGTCCAACCAGTCCATCTTCTGCATCACCACCACAGGTGTCCTAAGTGGGAAAAAAAATAATAGTAATTCCTAGTGCTACTTTTTTGCCCAAACTTTTTCTTACGCTCCCCACCACCTGCAAAAAATCCCCCCAGCTTTAGCTTGCTGTACAATTTCCTCTCCCATTGCTTTCCCGATTTGCCATTCACATGCATGCCTTACCAGTTAGTGCTCATGTCTTACCATACACCAGCCTGTTTTTTGCTTAACTCGTTTGTTTTTATGTCCTTTGTCCCAGTGTATTTCTCAGTCTAGAGTTCTTTTTTTTTATTTTTCTTTTGTCTTTTATTGAGGGAACATTAATTTACAATACTGTATATGATTTAGAGTATAAGATCAAACATTATGTTACCACAACATCCCCACCACTGGAAATTTTGTCACCATTGTCCATTGTGCTCCCCACCTTTATTCTTCCTCATTTGGTTGTCACAATTCTACAGTCAGATTTCTAGAGTTTGTTCCATTTGGTTTTATCTGAGCCTTTTTGTTTGTTTCTCTATATTCCACATATGTGACACCATCTGCTATTTGTCCTTCTCTTTCTGACTTACTTCGTCTAGAGTTCTACCATGCAGTGGCACTTGGAAAATGCAGATAAAGTGGACAAAGGAACCTGCGGCGGTACCTCTATTCCCTCAGATCCCTGATGCTCTGTGTTTCTGTCTGTGCCAAGCCGAGTGCTGTTGCCAGGTCTTCCAGCACTTCAATAACATTCTGCTATTTTCATGCTCAACAGAGCAGAATTTGACATTCTTACATAAAATCTTGAGCAGGTCGGTGTGAAACATTCTTTGAGTTTCTACCATTTGGATGTGAAGACTCTGAATGAGGTAGTTTCATAATAAGCTTGAGCCTCTGTCTCTAGCAGGGGTCTTCCCTGGTGGTTGTGTCCCTGAGCATCAAAAGACAATAGTGGCCTTGCAGGGAATGTCAGCAGCCTAGGCAGGAACCACAACAACAGGGGCACCTGAACCCCCTCTGGCCTGCAGCAGCTTCTCAGCCTGCCTAATTGTCACCTAATGGGTTTGGGTGCCCAGTATGGTCCCACTGTAAGCTTTTTCACAGAACTTGGACATCTACCTTTGGATATGTAACATTCTGATTTTTTATTGTTGGGCAGCAATTCCAATTTGAAAGGAAAGGCAGGAGGCAGACAAGTGTGGGCCAGACAAAATAGTCTATGGCTGGATTGATCCTGTGGTCACTTCTATTCAGGAGGATGAAAAGTAGTGTAAAATGAGTGGTTGTTTAACACTTTCTGGTATGTTTTCCCTTCTGGTACTTTAATGTTTATATGCAAAGCTTAACTCCATGGCCACTTAATTTTCTTGATTGGATCAGATTTAACAAGTGCTAGAAAATGGACACCACCCATTGTTTTGAAATGTCTTCCTTTATTTTCTTTATTTTATTAGCTTCAAATATTCTTCTGAATGCACTCTTGTCACCTCTATTCAGTTAAGCTGGCTCAATTTAAACATTGTCATCGAGTTAATTTTTTATGACATGAATCAGATTATTGAATTTAGTAAACCATTGCCTTCATTATTCTGCACCAGCCTTGGCACTGTGCAGAACTGACTTAGCACTACTCCATTCAACTAATTAAACTGGTCATCGGCTGCAGTGCTGGGACAGTGAGGGGTGCTGTTCTCGGGGGCCTTTGCAGAACTCTGGCAGTAGGTAGCATTATTAATTTTTTTTTTCATATAAAACTCCCCACTCCAGAGATACGGTTTACTATAGAGTGGTTATTGTCCTTCCTGTGAAGCCATCATCCTTTGACATATCCACGCTTTGTTTTTGCTTTGAAGGCAGTTGCAAAGGGTTAGAAAATAGAGTTGTCTGTCGCAGTTCTTAAAAGAAGAGTAGCAGCACGAGACATTACTTTGAGAAAGGAAGATGGAAGCCCCAGAGTGTGATTTTTACCAGACACAGGGACAGATGGTCTCACCTTAAGTACCGTCAGGAATTTTCCAAAGCAGAGAGGGTGTAAACTTGTGGCTGCAGCCTGTTGCTCCCGTCCTGTCACAGACGCCTGTTGGGGAATAAAAAATCCTTCTTTGAGGTTATTTTGTCAAAGTGAGATAATATGACTTAACAAATTTGTTTGGGGAAATAAATTTTGGAAAAGGGCGTGCTTCCTCCCACCTCCTCCCCAGACTTCTAGGTAGTATCATTCAGAACTACAGTGAGCCGCGTCTGCTGAATTTTAATATTTATTCACCATTAAAAAAGGAAGTTAGAGGCCCATCAATCAGTATTGTTAGGAAGAACTTGGATTGTTTTAAAATAGCCCAGAATCATAGCCTATTAGCAATCTATAAGACCCATTTATTCCTTCAGCAGGTATTTATTGAACCCTTCTGGGTGTTAGTCCCATGGGATACAGAAGTGAAAAAGGGGTTTACAGTGAAGCTGGAAAATTAGATAAATAAAGCTCTGGGGCCTGCCTGACCCTGCCTTGTATCGATGCTCTCTCAATCCATTAAAAATATGATTGCAAATCATGGTTAAGCCTTGCCTCTACCACCTATACCGTTTTTCCTTTTTATCCCCTCTGAGGCAGATGTGATGGACACTATTTTCAGCTTTTGCTCTGACCTGGAAATTTCTTTTCTCTCTCTTTTTTTAATTAATTTTTTCTCTGGCATCATCATCATCCCCATAGTTCTCCCGCCACTGCATGACTCATGAACTGTCACCGTGTTCCCTTATGTTCATCCCTCCCGTTTTGTCCTCCCTCCTACCCCCTCCTTTGCTGTATGCCTCAGTTCTATGTTTAGCTTGCTAGTTTTGACATTATCTTTACCTTTTATTTGGTCTCTCTAAATTCCACATATAAGTGAGACTATCCGGTATCTATCTCTTTCTTTCTGACTAATTTCCACTAGCATAACTTACCTGGGAATTTTACAGGACATGGACTCCACCATTTTCAACAAGAGCGTCTGGGTGTGTAAAGTCCTGGTATTGCAAGCGAAGTGGGTTTTGGCCACTTCCTGTAGCCTCCATATGGCTGTCAGCGTTTCATTAGCCTGATTGATGCAGCACATCAGTCAGCAAGATTTCCTCTCATGCCTGCACCCATCCAGTGTCAGAACAGCTGGGCTACAAAACCTGGTGTTTCACTTTTCTCTCTTTCCCCAAATGATCTAGGTGCCTTTTGCTCACTGGTGATAAGTGGTAAAATTGGCATCACAGTTAAAAATGAGTAAATTTGAGATTATTGTCTACTTGCCTCATGCCTTGAACACATGACTTCGAGCACATTTTACTGTATATACCAAAGAAGAGGCAGACAACGGATTTGGCTGTTAATGACTTCTGATTTGAAATTCTTGTGTAATATTTTGATATTATTTTGATATTTGTATTTATTTGGATACCAGATCCAAGTATAGGAGGTTATCCTCAGATAATGGTAAGTGGCATATCTTGGCATATCTTGAAACACAAAACTTGGCATACTCTGGAAAAACAACTCAGGTTGTCCCAACAATGAAGTTAAAGGGTGTTCTGGAGCATTCAGACAATGGAGTAGTGAATCTTGCACCTGATTGCTCTAAATTTTGGTTGCCATTAAAGCTAATCTGGTTTTGGGTTGTTGTTGGAGTATTCTTGGGAGAGGTTTCATTTTTTCAGTCGTAGAGACTGTGCTATATATGGGAGGTGGCATGGGGTTCTAGACCAAGGGGCTTTATTTCCCACCTACTATGGTTATGCTAGGCTCTTCCTACATGTCTGCTATTCACTGCTTTCCATTTTAAGAAATAATAATTGAGTTTATTTTATTAAAACTTTTCTTATTGAGGTATACTAGACATATAACATCATAGGAGTTTCAGATGCATAACATAATGATTTGATAATAGTTTATATTTGAGAAGTGGTGGTAACTGAGTCTCTGACGGCTAAGGGCAGAACCCCATAACTTATAAGTAGCTACAGCTGGGATCAACACAAGTGTGTCAAACTCCTTAGTTTGAGTTTTGCACAGTGCTGTGCTGGCTTCCCTTGAGAGCTAGTTTACGGTCATAGATGGGACTCCAGGGAGATTAGATATATGGAAGTGATCGGAATGAATGAACTTCATGAGGCCTTTCACATGGCAATCTCAGTAAGGTGATGAGATGCTGATGTTTTATCCCTCTTTGTGTTGTCTTGGAAACAATCTACGGTTATTTGACACAGCCCTAGCTGAATTACAGTGCTTTTTCCTCTAGTAGAATTGATGACTTTGATGTTGCACTATATTCTAGATATGGCCTACCTTACAAGATTTGCTCTTCCATAGTTGAGAGCAGTACTTGGGGCTCAAACTCTGGAATCAGACTGCCCTCAACCCCCAGCCCTCCCCTCTTTCCTCCTTCCTGTCTTGATAGCTCCCCTTTCTTTTCATTAAGTGTTCCATTTGATCCACATGTTTGCCAACATTTGTTGTGGTAATTTTTTAATTTTCATTTAGCCATAGTAGTAGTAAATATGTAATATGTAGTTATAACTCATTGTATCTTTAATTTGTATTTTCCTAATGACTAAGTAGTTTGAATCTTATAAAACTGATGAGAAGTCTCTCTTCTTTTTCTAGTATGTGGAAGAGTTTATGTAAAATTTTATCTATGTAAAGTTTTTATTTTCTTAAATGTTTGGTGAATTTTAATGTTGAAGATACATGGGTCCAGATTTTTCATTTTGAGAGGATTTTAAAATATAGATTCACAGATAAAATAGACTTTAAACTTAAAAAGGTAAAAAGAGACAGAGCTGGTCACTACATCATGATAAAGGGGACAATAAAACAGGAGGATATAACAATCATCAACATATACTCCCCAAATGAAGGAGCACCAAAATATATCAGACAATTATTATCATCCCTGAAAACAGACAT
>PVIJ01008470.1:0-73991 GCA_004024925.1 Scalopus aquaticus | reverse complement strand
CCAAATAGGAGAGAGACAATCAGCGGGGGTGGGAGAGGTGGGGGGAGGGGAGGATAAGGGCACAAAATGGAATAGAAAAGAAAACACAAGGGATCATGGAGATGGATCACAGGTGAATTGGTGGTGGGCTACCCAAGGGGAATACAAAATGTAAAAGACATAAATAACAATAAAAACATATATTAAAAAAATTAATTAATTAATTTAAAAAAATGCTTGAACCCATGGGGAAAAAAAGACACGGAAAGATAACAAAGTCCTGCAAATTCCTAAGTACTAGTTAAAAGTCAGTAAGAAAATTTAGAATTATTCACTAAATCATTATTTTAAATGCAATTAGAAAAGTCTATATTTGTCCAAATGGCCAAATTCATCACTGACACAATGAGTTGATTCAGATGATTCACAAAATCATAGAATTTGTGAGTTGCAAAAGCCTGTTGACTGTAACTCTTTCAACTCCACCACTTTAGAGGTCAGCAAGTTAATAAAAAACTAAAAAATTCACAATTTAGAGATTTCATTGTCTTTACTGAGTGATTCATGAATCAGACAGTATCCTGTCTCTGCAAGGGCTTTCACAAAATGGAGGTTAATTATAGACACAGGGAGGGGGAGACAAAGTTAGTAGCAAAAGAAAAGATTATTTCAGGTAAACCATCTTTTCCAGGGCAGGCGGGAAGTAACTTGTGGGAGTAACTTGTTTTGCAGATTACCTCACTGATGCTGATCTGGAAACTCCAGACCAACTGCTTTCTGATTACACTTTTGGGAGAGTTTGAAACTGCAATGAGATTAGGTATTAAGTCTAGGAGGGGCCCCAGCAGGAAGAACTGACTATATTTTGGACCTGTTTTTTCCTACTTTTAACAAAATTGAGGTAAAATGAGGTTAATTTTTCCCAAGTGTATTAATGGAATTATTTGGAATAAAACTCGGTTCTTTTACCTCCCTCCCCAGTACTTCGCCTGTCTACACTGCTATGTTTTGTCTGATATTGATGTTCTTTATCCAAACATAAATTATGTATCAGATTAGGTGATCTGCAAGTTGATTGGATAATAAGGAAATCCATCAGAGATGTAGAAATTGATTCTCACAACTCCTCGAATAAAAATCAACTCATACACAGAAAATCAGAGTTCATTGTTGCAGCCTTGACAAGTGGATAGTCCGGGAGGTGCAGAATTTCTGCTGTCTAAATTGGATCCCTCTGCTATAGTTTCAACCAGTTCTCTCTTATCCAATATACCTGGAAAAGCAGTGGCTCACTACTATAAGCCAAACATTCTTATATCTACTGAACATTTAAATAACTTGAGGTTTCTCTGCTATAATAACAGCACTTCTCACCATCTGGGAGCATTAAATCAGAAAACTTAACAGCAGGAACTATATCTTAAACTCATTGTGAATCTTAACATTTTCTAGTTAAGGACTGGGCATAAGCAAACATAAAAAGTCCCAAATGCTTGCTGATTGACTTGTTACCTTAAATAATTTAATCACACTGTTTAGAGCGCTATACATAATGCAATTTTCGAAAAAAAATAAAATAAAAAATATCACAGTTGAAAGGACTTAAAAAATGCCCTTTCTCCAAATTACCTGAGATTCCATTTTGTCAAGCTGCCAAATACAGGTCAGAGATACATTCTAAATAAGTTAATAGAATATTCAATGTCATTGGGTTGACTAAGTCTACACAAAAACCAAAACACCTGGTACATCCCTTAAACAGAATCTCTCAGCTATTTGGTAGTTAAACTATAGAACCACAGACTTTCATACAGGTTAAATTTGCATTGAATTGTACCAGCTCCTTTAGCATAATGTAGATGCGCTTGAGGACAGAGCGGCTGTTTTCAGGGAGGTACAGGGCTGAGACTCGGGAGAGGTGACGGCCATGGCGTAGGCTACAGTCTTTCTACCCGCCAACTGTGGGCTTAATATTCCATTGAATCATTTTCCTCATGCCGGCTCTGCCGTTCAAACACTGTAATTATTTCATATATTTTTACCTAGTTATTATCTTACTCACCACAGGCACCTGTAATTTTTCTGTATTTTTTTTTTTTTACTGCTCATTTACTTATTCTTAATTCAACTAATAATGGTTCCATGTATTAAAATTATCATGGGGAAAGTAAGTGAAAACCTCCTAGGATGTAGAGGCAGCAGATTCATTACAGCCTACAACAGGGAATAAAATATTATGTATACTTTTTGCAGTAAGTACATGCTAATTATGCAGCTATTTATAAAACACTTATCAACATTCAAACTGATACTCTTCAATGTTGTTGTTTTTTAAAACCCTGCTTTGCATACAAGATCTCTGCTTGTAGCTGAAAACAAACTTTGGGGGTCATCTGCCCACTGATGAGACAAAGCTTTCGTGTACTCTTTACATTATGCCATATTCTTCACATGATGGTACAATAATATTAGCAATATTTATATGGGGCTTTAAGGTTTATAATGTACTTTCACACACATAGCCCCATTTGATCTTCACAGAAACCTGGTGAGGTGGGTAAGGCAGGTTTAATTACCCTTATTATACAGAAGGGGTTCAGAAAGGTTAAGGATAATTGCTGAGTAATACAGCTCGTAAGATGCAGGTCTTAAACACAGGTCTTCTAACTTCAGAGATCTTGCTTTTCTCACTATATTATTTCCCACTATATTATCTTTATTGCCCTGCTTGCCTTTGTAAAGCATCACAACATCCTGAGCAGCGGGTCTACACTTTCTTTGATGCCACATGTGCTTGGGAATGCAGGCTTTGGAAATAGACCACCTGAGCTCATATCCAGACTTATAAACTCATATTCCTCCTATAAACTCTGGGGCCCATGGTCAGTTAATTGACCATTTAGAGCCTTGGTCTCCTCATCAGTAATCTCCATGGGATTGCTGTTCAGGATGAAATGAGATAATACTGGTAAACTATATAGACTAGAAGCTGACACATATTCAGTGCTCAGTAAAAGTTAATTGTCATCATCATTATTGATCAATTTCTGGAAATCATTTAAAATCTTAGATGGAAGGTTTTGGAATTTTTCATAAGACTTGGCATTTCTGAATTTAATTCTGTGTGGTGCCATTTCTACCAAACACAGGCTACTGTTGTGTTTTGTACACCAACTAACTTTGAGCTCACAGGAACGCTATCTGTGCTTTCTTTTTTTAAAAAAAGATGTCTCTCATTTTCTTGCTCAGAATATTTTTTTCCCACTATTTTTCAGAATTCTCTGCCTTTTTGGAAGTATCTAGTTGTTGGCAATTCCTTTAACTCTCAAACCAGAGGCCTGTACTCATTGCGGAACAGATAGGACATGGCTTAATGCAACCCACTGCCTGGGTTCAAATCTTTCACTTACTAGCTAGGTAACGTGGGATAAATTTCTTTGTTACTCAGTCTCATTTCCTTATTGTAAAAAGATTACACACCTCACAGTATTAATATGAGGCTGAGAAAATACACAAAAAATACTTTATAGAATACCTCATGATACAGCCATTTCTACCCAGAGAACACCACGTCTTCCTTATTAGAACTAAACTCTCAAATTCCATATCTGAGGAATTTAAATGCACTGATAATGACATGGATCAAACACTTTTCAGAATCAAATAGGACTACAATGGAAAAATTTGACTTCAACAAAATTTAAGCTCACAATTTTCCAAAGAAAGTCTAAAGAATGTTCTAAAAACTTGGTTTCAATCTCTAGAATAAGAACATGATACTACTTTGTAAATCTTTCATCATCAAAAAAAGCAAAGTTTGATAAACATTCCTCTTAGAGAACCCAAATCAACTTATAGAGAGACCATCCCCCAGGTGAATTTCACAGAGAAATAAATGATGGAAACCCTACCTTTTCAGTAAGGGATGCTATTGTGTTGACTTTGTTTTTGCAAATATATAAAGGCAGCTTCAGATAAAACTTAGTGGGAAAATCTATATTCTACTTTTTCCTTTTAATTTAAGAAAATAAGAAATTATTTTCATGCCAAAAGTAAAGAATTTGTATTGAATAAGTCAGATAGTTAGAATAAGAAAAAATATTTCACCAAATTATCACTGAATTAAAATTTTTTTAAATTTTAATATAAGCAATTTCTCATACAAGTTTCTTTGAGCTATAACAACAATCTGTACTTGACAGCAAATATCTGCATTTATCAATATAATGGAGAATATACTGTCAGGGTAACTGTCCATGCTAACAATGTCCTTTTTTTTCTGATTCTCCATTTCAGTTTTGTAATAGGACTCATTCTGTGAATAGCTGTCGGTTGGCTGTCTCTGGCAACTGGTGCAATGGGCTTCCTAGTCTCTGTCTTAAATATTGAAAGAACTTTTTACCCAGAAGCTCCAGGAAACCTTTCTTTGAGTCTCACTGACCCAGGATACCTTGAAGCTGCCCTCTGAGATATAATCATAGTCTAGGGCAGCCAAGTACTATGAGCAGCTATACTGGCCAAATGAGATGGTTCTGATGTTGGGACATCAACTACAATGTCACCACAACTAGAATTACATTAGTGCTACATGGAATTTGTCCAAACATCTGCCAGTAAATACAAAATCTTAGATGGTTACTTGGCTTCCACATGCCTGGATTTCTCCTACAAAAAACATGAAAAAAGTATCAAAAGTCTTTTTTTTCCTTTTTTTTTTAACCTCACATTGGCGGGGGGGGGGGAATTGAGTGTTGGAAAAATAAAGTAAGTGAAGTGAAAATGCAGTGAATCAAGGACTCAGTTATGAAAATTTAGAAAAATATTAACTTAGCTGTGATCATTACTGCCTAAATTTGTAAAAAAAAAATGAGTTTAATCAAATACAAAATTGAGACAATAAGAGATCAATTCTGTAATAAACATCAAAGGTGTTAAATTATCATATGTTCTTTATCTCTTTTAGAAATTTAAAGTAGGGAAATTATCATAATTTCTGGCTCATCTCACTGTATTTGTTATGGGGCAAAGTATAAAAATAAAACAATAAGAAGAGGCAAAGAAATTCATCGACCAATTTACCATATGAAATTTTGAGTCAATACAAATAGCATGTCCTTGTCATATTTCTTTGTTACCTCATTGTCCAGCACTGTTTAATATATATTTTAAGTGTTTAATAAATGTTTGTGAAATTATGTGGAAAAAAGATAGTTTTAATTATATATTTTGGTATCCATACCATACTGTTGAGTGAAAAAGAACATATTACAAATGAACACATATAACATGATCTACACTTACATAAAATTATATAAAATATCTGGAAGGTTTTTTCATGAAACATTGTGAAGTCCCAGGTGAATTTTTAACTATTTTCTTTTTCTGTAAATTGAATTGTTTTACAATGACAATGTTTTATTTTTCATGATGAGAAGACTATTGATATTTAGAAATAGGTTGTGGGATTTAATGACAAGGAAATGATATTCACAAAATATTGTAGAGTGACAAAGCACTATTATTTACAGCATGATTGTATTCTTATATTTAAAATCATATATCTATATGGATAGAAAAAAGACTAGAAGGATACATACCAAAATGCTAACAATAGCAATACCTGGTAGAGATATAGGTGGTTTTAATTTTTAAAGACTAACGAAAAATTGAACTGTATTTTAAGTACAATTTTTTTTAAAGATTAAAGAAACTAGAGATGAAAAGTATAGAAATTGAACAAATATAATTTAAGAAACTCATTATAAAGCACTTGTATTCATCAGGTCAAATCATGTCCCAAGCTTATCTAGTGAATAGACTCATTAGCACATAAAAGACCTGAAAAATTAATGCTAAACAGAGTTTTGCCGTCTTCCTCTGTGCTAAAAGCAAAATTGGAGAAGACATACAATGTGGATTAAGGACAGAAATAGGTGTCAGTGATTCAGGGCTCAAATCTTTTCTGTACTAGTAATTACCTTTCTCTGAGCAAATCATAATTTTTTATTATCCTGGTTTATTGATTTGGAAAAAGAGCAGTGAAAATACTGACTTCTTCATAGGGCTGCTATAAAAAGTCACAGATATTAAGTACTTTGAAAACACTCAGCCAAAGAAACTCACTTTAATGTGAGGGCTTTAATAGCATGTGGTAAAGCATTTTACTGTCTCTACATCCCATGTTAACAACAAGGGGGCTAACGTACTTGTTCAGTTTTACATTTTATCTCCTGGTCTCTTGTGAATATGGTGCTATTTAGTTTAAACTATTTGTTGATTTTGCCCACTCATCACCTATTTCATAATTTTTTCTGTTTTTCTTCACTGGCCTTGGGCACATCACTTCATTTTTTTTTTTTAAGCCTCAGCATCCTCTTTTGTAAAATAAAGCTATCTTAACTCTAATATGGATTAAGTAGAATGATGCAGATCAAGGTCTCTTAGCATGGTCTCTGCAAAACTGTCCAGTGAAGTGCTCTGCCTTTCTTTGACCAAGAGATCAGCAATGGCCCAGTCACACCAACTCGGTCCACTTTCCCGGGGTGTGGAATGAAGTGAGGGCCCAGGGTCTTAGGGGTAGATGTACCAATAGCAGGATCTTTGGTTGTTGCTGTTGAAAGCCTAGGCTTTTCAAAGATTCCTTCAATTCTCTGAGTTCACCCCCATAACCTTCTGATGAATTTTTGTATCCCTTAAGTCAATCACAGTTGGTTTATATTATTTAGGGCCAAAGAAATGTAGGTATCTAAGAAACCTATATCCTACCTCCCTGAAGTAAAAGGAAGACTAAAATAGAGTTCTTAGCATAATTTAGAAGCACTTACAGAAACGACCTGCAGGGATAGAGCCCTTTCTGTTTGCTTGCCTGAAGCAGGATGAGCTCCTGACTTCCCTGACATAGAGAGAACAGTGATTTTTGTTTGAGACTTATTCCCAGTATCTAAGCACTTGACTTACAACCTCCAACATGAAAACGTCTAACTGCATGAGGCTATTTAAATGTAATTAATTAAACTTAAAAAAAATTTCAGTTCCTCCATCATAGTGACCAATTTCAAGACCAGTGGCTACTAGGTTAGCACTGATAAAGAACATTTCCATCATTGTGAAAGTTCTACTGGACACTATTGATTTGGTCACTACAAATAATACTTTGATTTCAGGCAACTGAAGCACAGATAAATATGTATCATACAATACACTGTCAAGAAATGTTCTCAAATTCTAATTAAAGGAATAAGTTGTGAAGAGAAAAAGTGACACACCCCAGACTTGGGTCTTAAGAACTGGGTGAACCCTGGTGTTGACATTTTTCTGATTTTTTTTTTTTAGCCTCAGAGTCCTCATTTGTAAAATAAACCTAACAGTAACCCAGGAGACTCCTGTAAGGATTAGGTGTTGATATATATCAAGGTGTGACAGTTGACTGCAAATAGAACAGTGAAGAAAATCTACATTCTCACAGAGCCATGAATGAAGGAGGTGGTCTGAGGACATTTGGTAGTGAGGACAACGCCTGGCCATGCTGGATTCCCTGTCCACTGAGAAAAGAATTAGAATTGGACATCACAGGTCTCCCTTGATTCTACTGCTCATTTACGTCTGCCCTCCTTCCCTCAGTATCAGTATCTTTATGCCTCCCTATCTGGGTGTGGCATAACTTTCCCTCTAGGAGATTTAAAAAACAAAAACAAAACAACACGAGTCAGTGAAATGAAAGTTCTCAACCAACTCTGAAGAGAACAAGCTAATAAATGTAGAACTAGCAACAATAAAAAAAAAGTGTAAGTTCAATGTTTGGGGCTCTGAGTTGTAAAGATGACATGATCTGGCTCTCACTCTTCTTTTGGTTTTGTTTGCCTTAAGCTTATCAACCTGCTAACTGTTGGAGGGAAAAGCCTAAACCCAATGGTAGATTTTATTTTTCCTTCCAACAAATCTCAAAGGTCTAATAATAATTACCATGTATGGAGTTAAAAGAGCACAAAGAGGTCCTGAATGTGTTCATGTGACTTGAAAAAAACTGAATAGGAGCCAGAAAGAATATATAATATATGTAAGTCTCATTAAGCTGTCATTACTTGGAAGGATAGTTTCCAGGCAAATGAACACTCAAATCTCATTCATGCAGCTCCCTCTGAATAACACCACTTGAATCTCCCATTCTCATGTATGCTGTTGACTTTAAGGAAAATTATGGGTGAACAAGAAAATGAGAATCAGGTAGGACAATTTTAACTCTGAAAAAGGAAAACATGTCAACACTGGTTGGATTGTGCAGAAAAAAACTGTTCTTTTCAATATTTTTAACTGCACAAAAAGGGGTCTAAGTTGACGCTAATTTAAAAATAAAGCAGAACTGGAAAATAAACTTTCACATCCTTCCACGTGACTCCCCCAGTTAATAAGTGTGACTTATTAATAATATTCACTTTTTAAATTCAATTTACATTTTCTGAATTCTCCCTCTGTTCCAGGCACTGTGCACCAACTGGTCAACTCAAAAGATGATGGAAGAGCTGCCCCAAACAAACTCAGTGTCAAGCTGCCTAGAGGAACCGCCATTAGAATTTCAAGTTTTGTATCCTTAAGTTAATGTAATAATAAAAATAGCAACAAAGGAATATATTTCTGTACCTAAAGGAGAGGATGGACCAGGAGCAACATGAAAGAAAAGCTACCCACAACGATAATCTGTGTTAATCTCAGTCAGCAGTTTAATTAATACTGTTTAGAGGAAGACCACAGCAGGTCATGGTCCATCCTGCCAGGTGTCCCGCAGAGGTATCCTGTCTCCAAGGTTAGAGAACTATCTCAAACAACACTCCCTAATAATAGCATAACCTTCTCTAGCCCACCTCCCAGGAGTACACACTTCTTATAGCATCACATTTCTGAAACACCTTGGCTCATATTTCTCTACACGGGTAACGAGCGGGAAATCCTTAAACGTGGTGTGGGCAAACCCAGGGAGAGCAGCTGCCTATGTCTGGGAAAACTGCTAATGTCTCAAGAGTTGGACAAGGGTGAAATGCACAATTCTGGCTGGGACTTACCTTTAGAGAAAGAGATGACACAAAGGCCATGCATGTGTAGTGTCTTCAAAGGAATAGAGACTTTTCACAAAAAGGATATTGGGCCACCAGGGCTGGGCAAAGCTGGGTATTTGGCATAAAAACACAGTGCATCATAACAAAGTCATTTAAAACAGAATCTGCAGGGGGAAGGGAAGAGGAAAGAAGCAGAACAGACAGGAAATTAAGTTCTTGTAGAAATATTTAGGGAGGCAAGAATATCTAGTCATTTGTTCTTGTCCAAAGGTTCTTACTATACACATAGACTCATAAAAGTCATAATGTTGACAGAGCTTGAGACCAAAACTCAATTTCATAGGACAATGGATAAAAAGCATAGTGTTTTAAAAAGAGACAGCTGTGTACAAATGGCACTGGTCACCTTAGTTGTGAGGAATTCTTTGAAAATACATGTAATTAAAGAGCCACATATAGGCGGTACCCTGTATACAGAATAAAGACATGGTTGTTTCTTTGTCTTATTTATACCATATGTCCTTTGTCAATATCTCTTTTCCTTTGTCTCTTTCCCATTTCTATTTCCAGTGGGAGCAATGAAGTATGACAGGGTGATGGAATTAGGGAAACAGGAGGCGGTAAGAGCAGAGAATTGGTGAAGGAAACAAAGAGCGGGGGAAAAAGGACAAGACAAAGGCTGCCTGCAGCAACTGAAATCAAAACAAAAGCCCTCCCATAGCTGAAACGGTGAAGATCTTAGATTCAAACTTTCTGTAGGTCGGTAAGAAGGGAGATTGCAAGAGAAACTAGGTGAGTCCCAAAGATAAGCTTCATTTCCTTCCTTTTGAATTTCATGCTGGTTCTTCATCAAGGATACAACACCATCCAGTCAGGCTTGGTGGGAAAATACAGGAAGGGAGACCTAAAAGACTTAGGAAGACACCAGCTGAACTTCGTATATAAGATGCTAGAGGAGTTTCCAATTAAAAAATTAATTATACTGGGTGAGATTCATGAAGTTCATGCTAACTTTTCAAATAAAATGGTGAGAAACAGGAAAGAGGTCAGCGACCACCCCTATCATGCATGCAGGATCATTATACTCATTTAAATACAGGTGATAGATACAGTCCCAATATGTCAAACTGTTATCACTCATTGTTCCAGGTCATTCAGTACCATTAGACTGAGCAGGATAAAAGCAGAGAAGGTGTCAGATAGAAGCTGTGTGAGTTTTTTTCCCCTTAAGTACAAAAGGACTATGGCTTGTCTGAGTTTAAGATCTAGGGTTGCTTTTATATGTTCCAGACATTCTCTGAGGATAAGGAAGGTAAGGCTTACATCTAAGGCTGCCAGAATGTCTGTACTATGTAGTAAATTTTGCTTAAGCAGAGATCTGAGTCGGGTCCACCAAGTTTGGGGAGCCAGCCACTCGAATACCCAGCCACCCACCTTTCAACTCACCACCCAGACACCCTATACCCACATTTCAATGTCATTTTCTTGTTCTTTACTCATACACTGTAATACTTCAGAACTGATTTTTTTTTTTTTACTATTACAAAGGTTTATTTAAGAAAAAAGTTCAGTAAGAAAATGTGCATGACCCAATTTAATATCACAGTAAAAGATGCTGCGGATGTGGGATTGGTTTCTCTGGTGAACATGTTCACTTTTACACTGGTTCCAAGGCTTCAAACGGGATGCTACTATTTCCTCACACTAACACCATTCCAACATTGTTCTGTTGCCCGACTAGCTGCCATCTCCACACATTCACCCACCACAAGACTCAGGAAGGGGTCAAGAGCCCACAGTGTCCTTGGATATGTCTGCACCATTTAATTCCAAAAACTTTTGGTCCACAAGTTTTTTCAACTCAGGAGGGTGAGATTTGCTCAGGGTTTCTACTCCGTGAGCGCAAAGATGTCTCCAGATGAAATTCGTGGCCTCACTCCCATGGTAGGTCTGGCCTTGAGAACTGACTTTTTAAAAATCATTTCCCACTGAAGAGTCATTTCCTAGGTGATGATGAATAGCGCTGAACACAAAAGTAAAAAATCTGGGAAACTAGTAGGTCTCAGGCAGAGAACAGCTGTTTTAGTAAATCAACAACATGTACTGTCAAGTAGGTGTGTTCAGTTCTATGACGCAAACCAGTTTGCTGTGAACTCTGACATTTCCACTGTACATTAATCCATAAATGCCAAGAGTCTCTCAGCCCATGGCCTCCGTGGGTTTCATAGCCTGCACTAGAGTTATTTTTAGTGTCCAGGATGACAGTGGTACACGTTAATACAAAGACCTGATATATGAGAAAGAAACTAATTCTTTATGTCCAAGCCATGGACATTACTTGTAGGAAAAAATAAATCAGAAAAATGGCAGGAAATGAAGTTTGACGTTAAATTACGATGCTAACCCTCTTCTAACATCAACAATGGGTCAGGAATCAGATCCCACGTGCAGCCACAGTGATTTCTAGACTTCAAATTGTTTGTTATTGTTTATAAAGCAGTAATCCAACTCCCACCTCTCTTAGTGGTCACTTTAAAAGGAAGGATGTATTTGTTCTTCATGGGTGGTAAAGATCTGACAGATCACTCCTTAGACCCCACAGTCCCGATGGCTTTTTAGTTAATAGTCACATTAGAGAAGATGCTGGTGTGTGGGTGTGTGGTTTTGTTTTGTGGGTTTTTTTTTTTTTTTAGCATTGTATGCTCATACATTATGGGTAATTTAATTAGAAGGGAAAATCTGCTGTATTTTCCTCACCTCAGGTTCCAGAAATTTGGTTTATTTGTATGCCTCTTGGAAACAAGCAATGCCCTTCTAATAGTCCTTCCTGAGTTTCCTTTTTCAAGTAAAGTCTTCATTGCATTCTCCTCCCTCAAACATTCCATCACTACCCAGTGCTTAGCTTTGCATATAAGATCCTTTTAAGACCTGTATGCCAGAGTCCTACCCTTTACCTTCCTTGCCCAATGGGAGGTGTATACAATATGCATACAGATGTGCATGACTAGCCTAGCAAAAGCAGACAACTTGCTGTGCCTTGGCCACTTCTAGGGGGGTGATATTATCCCTTAGTGTGAAGATCTTTGTTCTCAATCCCTAGTTACCGGCGACCAGACTTCCTGCAGGGCCACTGAAGGCTACAGTCACCATGACGCTTTGCTTGGGACCCTCACTGGTCAGTGCTTCTGACCACACTGCCTGAAGTTCTCATTATCTGTACATTTTTTCATGGCCTCTAGGAGGTAACAAACTTTCAGAGGACAGGAGGGTGGTTTCTTGTTCACATCGCCTAATTCCAAGCTTAGTGCCTGTCAAACAAGATACTCAATACTGAATAAAAATTCAGAGATCCTGGCCTTCTTATCTACTACTCCCCAATTAACTTATTACATTAAAAAAAAAAAGAACTTCAGCTAATCTATTTATAAAATGAGACACTGGAATGAAGAGATAGAGCAATAAATCAGTGGTAAAATACATTTTAGGAGTTACATAATAACAATTTGTATGATGACGATGATGATGATAACTTCACCTTGGGTATATTGCAAAGATAATGAAAATGGATTTTGAACTGTCATTAAGTTTTTGAGATAAGTCTTTGGACTTCTTCAGTGCAGACCGGTATGCTTAAAATATTAACCCATTATTCTGCCAGGCCAGTAGAATAGGGCTTTTAGAATTAAATGGGGCTATTCCAAAAATCATGTACAAGATGGTAACCAAAATGGAGAATGATGTCATAACTGAGCACTTACTGCACTGATGACATTCATCTCACTAGCTCTCAAATCGCTGTGGCTAAGTTAATAAGATTGGTTCACTCTGAGGGGGTATTTTGGGGCAAATTTTGTCCTTCCATAAAGATATGTTCAACTCCTAACTCCAGCACCTCAGGGTTGGACATTATTTGAAAATAAGATCTTTGCAGGTGGAGTCAATATGAGGTCACTGGTGAGGGCCCTAATCGAATATGACTGGTATCCTTATAAAACGGGGGAAAACTGGACAAAGAGACAGAGCCACAGAATGAAGACTATGTGAAGAGATGCAGGGAGAACATCACGTGACTGTGAAGGCAGAGACTGAGGTGATGCATCTGTAAGTCCAAGAAAGCCAATGCTGGCCGGGAAACCAACAACAACAAGGAACAGATTTTCCCTCACAGTCCTCGGAAAGAACCAATCCTGCTGCCATCTTGATCTTGGACTTCTATTCCTGACAACTGTGGGACAAAAAATTTCTGCTGTTTTAGCCACCCAACTTGTGATACTTTGTTATGGCAGTGCTAGGGAACTCATAGAGATGATACAGGTTACACCCAAGAATCCACAATGGCAGACAGAACCCTTTGACTCCGAGTTGGAGCAAGGTTGTGCATTTTATGTAGGCAGCCTCATAGCCTTTATGGGAGAAGCTCGGATTTAAATGATAGCCTAACAGATGCCTCTGAAAGGTGAGATCTAAACAATGCTGTGAGAGATGTGGATGGAAGGCCACTCCTAATAGGCATGAACCAGACTGAGTCACTGCAAGGCCAGCCAGGCCGAGCGTCAGAGGATTGCTTCCTGTCTAGGCCACACAGGGGTGTTTTTTAATGTTGACAAATGTCACTCGTGTTCTCAAACTACTTCAGCAATACACACTGAGAGGGAATTGGGATTTCCCCCCAATTCTCTGCATGGATTTAATGGACACACAAACTGTTCTACAAGTTTACCTGTTGCTTCATTTAAAGTTGGCTCAAGGCGTATTGTTTCTAGAAAATGCTCTAAAATTTTTTCAGGTGTTCCTGACATCACAGTATACCTAGATAAGAAAGGAAACACTCTGTTAGTTTTTCACGCATGGACAAATCTTTAATAAAAAACCTTTATCTAAGTTTTTTGTTTTGTTCTTTATCCTACTGAACCACATCCACGTAAGCTTTTGGCCATATTCTCCTTATGGGAAGAGAGACCATGTGACTTGCCAAAGTCACATAGGAAGACCAGGGAAAAACCATAAATTGAAGTAGTTACTAAAACATTATTCTTTTTTCCCCTACATGGAACTAAAGTAAACTTCTTGGAGAGTAACTCTAGCAGGCTGGGAACAGAGAGACTTCAGCCTTTTTCTGAAGGGGAATGAAAAGAACATGCAAACCCCGGGGCAGTTCAGGTCAGGCAGGGAGAGCTGGCGAGGGGAAGTGACAGTAAATGCGGTTATCCATATATGGGTTACTCGTAGCAAAACCTCAATCCCACACTGGAGTCCCCTGCCTATTTCTGGAATGCTCTGTCTTTCCCAACTGTACACTGGTATGTGCTTTGGAAATGCAGCTAATAATAAAAAAAGAGAAAAGAAAACAAAACTCCAAACAAACAAACCAAACCTATAACATCTGAATAGGAAATAAAAAAGAAAAACAGTAGAAAATCATAGAATTTACTTGGATGTCAAACATAAATTATTTGAGGGGGGGCCATGTCACTATTTCAGAACATCCATCAACTGGGAGAATTTAATTTTTAAATTGAATGTGGGTTATTTCAAAGTCACATTCAAAATGGTAAGGAAACAGGGAATGAAAACTATGGGCAAAGTACAGTCAGATGATCTGGTGCTCCTGTTTCAAAATTCAGACTTTGATTTTCTGCTTTGTATCTCACTTAAAGAATTAGAGGGAAGAAAAACAACAATAAGAACATTCTCTTATGTTCAGAGAGCAGCAGTAGAATTCAGTAGAATTCAGGAGGAACCCAGCTTTCTTCATCTCCTCACCAAATACTCATTCTTTGCTGTGATGAGACTTTGGAGGGTGTGTGTTGAAAGCCTGGGAACATCTCTAACAGACTCAGTCTCAGGGTTTTAACCACCTGCATGAGGGAGTGAATAAGAGGCACTTCAACACACAGCCCTGTGCATGTAAAGTAACTCTGGCATTGAGTGAGGTAGCAAATGCATCCTCCCTCACAGCTAAATGCCAGTTAACATTAGCCAGTGTGAGTGTGAGTTACAGCTATAAATGACTTTCACACTCACTGGAGAACACTGCTGAGTTCACTGAATATTTCCTGAACAATCTGATTCCCTGACAGTGTTTACTGGATGTGTGTGTGTGTGTGTGTGTGTGTGTGTGTGTGTGTGTGTGTGTGTGTATGCGCGTGCGCATACACACACACTCAAGGTCAAAAGGAAGCTGAAGTGTTAAGTCTTTAAGGAAAACTGAAAACTGGTTTTGGAGTTCAGGGGAGGACATACGATAATATAATAATAATCTACTCCAATCTCAAAAATATTACCCCTTTCTCCAGGCAAATAAGATTAGAGAACCAAGGTTTTCCTCCGGTAGGCAGTGACTATTTGCAGAAAGAAGAGGAATATCTATAAATGACTTTCATACTCACTGGAGAACACTGCTGAGTTCACTGACTATTTCCTGAACGATCTGATTCCCTGCCAGTGCTTACCGGATGAGGTGGGTGAGGAGTGGCATCTGACCACATTAATAAGGAATTGGGTTTGGAGAGGACTTTGATAGCTGTCAGATTTTACTGTGCAACTAGGTGGGGAAACTGAATCATGTCATCATATTCATTCCTGCCAGGGAAATATGATCTCATCACACAGGTGGAGACACTGCTCAGCAAAGGGAAGCCTCAGGCCCACGGTTGGCGAGTCGGTCAGCTGGAGATCTCTGCAGGGAACCTGGTGGCTTCATATGTCCACAGTGCTGCTCTGCCCGGGAAGCCAGATGCTCGGGGCAGAGGCTGCACCTGGGGAGCAGAAGCCCCTTCTGGACAGGAAGTGTGCTGTGCAGTCAAAGCCCTCTCTGAGGAGGGCTGGTTGGCTTGTTTCTGAAAACAAGTTTTATTGAAATAAGAGTGTAAATACATTAGAGAAAGGTGACTTGGCATGTCACAGGGCGCTGGCAGCTGTTGCTAGTTAGCTGCAAGCTCTTTAGCTCTGGCCACATACAGATATATCTGTTTTCTTTCTTTTTTTTTTATTATTATTTTTTTTTATTTATACATACAAGCTGGGGTACAGGCCAGAGGTGTGGGGCGGCGAGAGGGTTCACCAGAGACAGAGTGGGGAGCAGAACAGGCAGATCAGAAATACACTGCTGAGGGGAGCAGCGGGCGAGGCAAGAGAGGTCTGCCGCACCATGTGGGATTCTCCCCGGCCGGGCGTCGAACTCGCGTCGCCGCTGCCGACAGCTCCACAGCGCAGCTCTTAACCGCTGCGCCACTGGGGAGGCCCTGATATATCTGTTTTCAAAAGTTTAGCTCTGATAAAAAGGTCAGTTTCTTATTCCAGAGATCATGGTTTAGACATTCCTTAGCTCTAGTATAAGGTCTGGTCCACATGAAAAAGGCTTGAGTGGCAAGCCATATCCTATTACCTTGCTGGAGAGAAAGCGCCGGCTCTACTTTGTGGCCTGGTCAACCATAGGCCCCCGGGGTAGCTTTCCTTTGCTACCAAGGTGCCCTCTAGTGGCGCAGCTGCCAGGGCTGCCTTAGTCCACCCCCTCCTTTTTGTCCCACAGAATACTGTTCAGGTGTGATCTCTTAGGATGGGGAATTCTGAAGAAGATAGCTCGGAGAAGCAGTTCGGGGGACTCTTAAGAGGCAGTCCAAGGTACTTCTGGCCAGACATAGATGTCTGGAGGCTTGTGTTCTGGGGTTTAAAACAGCGCCTGACTGCTTTGTTCGGGCAAGGCGCAGTCAGGCGCACACTGCTCGACCTCTGTCTAAGTGAGGGACTTGAGACCAGACAGCATGGCGTTTTTCAGTTTATTACATGAAGAAACTATTCTAGCCTAAGTGAAAAGAGAATCCCAATTGGTTACATTATCCAAGCTGTGAAAGAAAGTCCTTTTCTAACACCAAGTCTGGAAATAAGAATACTTCTTCTTGTACTTAAAACAAAAACTGAAGTGGGGGAGGAGGGTCTGAAAAAGACCATCTTTCTACGCAGGATGGAGCTGAGGAGTAGGGTGTCTGATAAAGAAAATCAACAGTGTAAAACAGGAATGGTCATTTCAAATGCTCTCTTTCTTACCAAAACCACATAATCACAGAGCAGAGGGTATCCAAAATAGTAAAAGTTTGAGAGCTCGGTATAGCTGATCCATCATCAGAAATACTGTTGTATTAGCAAGAAATACTTGCTACTGATGTTTTGATATCATACTCAGCTGAGTGGCTTGGACTGACTCATGCAGCTTTGAAAGTTTAAAATGTATACATAAACTGTGCTGGATTTCTCAGGGGGAAAGTCAGAAAAATATTATAACCAACATAGTGACCCACTTTGAGCTCAAAATGGACAATTTCTAAAGAAAATGGAAGTCCTAAAATTTCCCAACTTTGAGTCCATCATAATCATTGCCATGTTGTCAAAACTGTCCTGCTCGTCAGGTTAAGTTTCACACACACTCAGTCCCCCTCCCGCCCTGCAGCTCCTACCCTCTCTCCCCCACCTTTTGCTCTGACTTGGGAAAGCTCAACATGAAAAACAATCCCTTGGGAGAGTGGCTTTTTACTCTTTGGGGACTGATTTTGTGGTGCAATATTTTGTACTCATTGATATTTCTTAAATACGTTGCTCTGAACATGTATATGTGTTTGAATTATATCAAAATTTTGGGTAGGTCTAGAGGAACACAAATAAGAAGATAAAATGGAAATCAGATCTAGTCCTAAAATAAATTTAATACATGTGGCTTCTCCTTTTCTGTTTCTCTTTATTCTGATTTCATAAAAAATCCAAAACTTCTCTAAATAGAAGCTGTAACAAGCAAATACCTTTGGCCAGTGCTATGCACAGGTGAAGAGACTTTGGGTCAGATATTTCAAAGTGAAGGAGAATTTTTAAGGCTTCCATTTAGGGTAGCAAAATTTTTTTCCAGAGACATAATTTCAAATGCAGATTATCACTATCAATATATTTAAGAGCACTACGGAAAATCATTGAGGGTAGCTCCAACCTTTACACACAAAATGTTCTCATTCTTACCCTCCTCTGGGGGGTAGAAGGACAACTATTAAAAACACTTGAGCAAGAACATTTCAAGAATGGAAAGCAGTGAAACACAAACAAACAAAAGAATTCTGGATGGTCATTTTAAGGGATTGTAAGTGAAAGGACAGTTCTGTACATAGTTCATTTCACATCAACCCTTTTGAAATACATTGGTTTGCAAGGTTTGCTGGAGAGGGTTGCCGACACGGTATTTATATACTACTGCATTTTTGCTAGAGCAGGTTTCCAGACTGGAGGAGCACAGGCTGGGAAGCTGGTCAAGATATCATAGCTTTGTCATCTTGGGCAAGTACAAGTCACCTCTCTGAGCCTAAATTTCTCCATCTGTTCAAAGGGGTTGTAATGAAGATTAGAAAAGTATGCAAAAATACTACAGCTATTCAGTAATATATTTCTTCCGACTTTCTTTGAAAATGTGTTGATTCATCCAAAAGAAAATGTCTAAAATCTTAGGCTTAGTTTCAACAATAAAAATTCATCAGTTACATTAAGTGTGACGATTAAAGGAAACTCTGTTTACGTGGCAAACAAATAAAAATAACTAGGGGTGCACTCTTTTTCAACATATTGCTTGTGACATTTCCTTAGCTACAGCATTGGGGTTATTATTCTAAGATTGAAAATTAATCTTTATTTTAAACATTAGATCCTGTAATTTTCTACCATTTCTTAGAGTTACATTTCCTAATTCTCTCAATATGCAAATATTGGTACAGTTGATGAAAGAGACTTATGGAGAAAGTTGCAGCAAAAGATAGAGCTGAACACACATATATTGAAGAAGACTCAATAGGGGACCTGAGAAATGTGAAGGAAATACCATTGTGACATTAGCAGGAACACGTATGAATGAGGCCAAATGGCCTCCAGGCTGCGATCATTAGACTGATTTATATTTGAAATCCATGTTTCCATCAATGATGCATTCTATGATACAAGGATGAAACACTTCTGGATAAATCCTACATCTGACACTCAAATACCAAAGATTATCATCACCTACCAGCCTATGTATCTGTTGAGCTGCCTAGTATTCCTATTTCCATTGTTCTTCCCAATGCCTTCCTTTCCAAAGTTATTGCAGTTGAACACTGTATACAGAGAGCATTTTTTTGAGTAGGGAATAGTCTCCCCAAAATTACTCCAGGCAGCACCAAGCTCAATGCCGTGCCAGAAATGGATCCATTATACTCCACAAGATGTGTGATTAGTCAATAGAGAGAAAAAAAGTCACACACACTGCTGTCTTCCACAAAAAAGGAGAACATGCTATTGTAGAAATGATGATACCATGTGAAAAGGTTAATCATAGTCTGGCAATTGCAGTGCTGGATGCAAACCTACTTTTGCTGAGGCTGTGAGTTTCCTTGATTAGAAGCCCTGTTCCCTGCTGGGACCTTCTCCAGTACCAAGACATCTTGGTCATGTTCTTTAAGTCTGACTGTATTCGCCTCAACGTCCTGCAAATACAAATTACACCACATACAGATGCTGCAGTTTTCTCAGACAATGAAAAAAAATTTCAAATGCTTCAGAAACTCATTTAGTGCTTGTGATGCTAATTGTTGCGTCTACAAATTAAGTCATTTTCAAAGTCAAGGGCTGGAACAGTCAGAGATAGGACCAGATGAGGTTTGAGACATGCGGTTTTAAAACTGCCTTTACCCCAGATTCAGACAAGCAGCAGAATAGAGAGAGAAGAGTGTGGTGTGTTCTGGAAAATCTTTGGGAAAGGGCAGGATAGCAGGAAGATAGGGAAGCAAAGGCATTTATTTACTCTTTAAAAAAATAAGTGCAATAGCACTCGGCTTGAGCAAAGTTCTTTCATTCTGATTTTTTTCTGAGGGGATTTAGTTTCCTTAGGAGGTGAACCTTTTCTCTCTAATCAAAAGGCTTGTTTTGTTTTTTTAAAATCAGTTTGAAATGTGTTAAGACATTTTCCAGTTATTTTGAATAAATTTATAAGCTACACCAGTGACAATGGTCCTAGCCTGATTTTTTCAAAGATCTTATTGGGTAAAAGTAAAGTCCACTGTGTAAACTTAAAAGAATGAGTGACATCTACCACTAAATTTAATGTCATTTAAAATATTATCAGGCTTTTTCTATTTCAGCCCCATTCTAGATAAGGACCATGTGGTTCTTTTCCATGTAGTATTTTTTCTATATTATTTAGTGGTATGATTTTGTATTTAACTTGTTTTGCATTAAGAGAATACATTCCTAAGATAAACTTTGTTGTCAGAAATTTTGTCACCAAATGCAAATGCTTAAGATTGCATAGGGATAGCTGTCCACCCATAAGGAATGGAGAACAACACAGCAAATCATCATTAAACAATGCTAAAAATAGCAGAAAGCTCAAAAACTGTATTTCTGATGCCAGGGTAGGCTACAGAAAGAGCTAAGGCTGGGACTGGAGGCAGAGGAGGTAGTCTTCTCTGTGAGCCAGCCAGGAAAAGAACAAAGGCATCCTAAAGGGAACTCTCTCCCTGGGTGAACTCAAGCGAGGCTGAGATGGACTGTGGGTCACCTGATGGCACCAGAAGCCAGGAGTGATGGGACACCGACATCATCCCCAGCAGCCCACAACCAGGCCTCTACCAGCCAAAGCTGGGTCACTTCTCCCAAAGGGACCAGAGGCTGCTTGGTAGAGAATGACCAGAGACCATCTCTTCAAATGTCCTCATCCTCACAAACACCTTAACACATTTATATTAGACCCATCTGTAGAGCCAACTTGCATACAATTTCAGGGCTCCCTCTACTATCCCAACTATTCTTTACCTGTATGCCAACATCTGAAATTCCTTTACTGGACATAAAGCACTTGAAAAGAAAATGCTTGGTTGGAACAACCACAACTGATATTTAATTCGCCCTAAAACATAATCATTTAATTAAGAGAGTGTGTGTGGTAATATGAGAAAGATATAGATTAGGGAAGAGGTAGGAGTGGAGGCTAGGAAGGTCTAGGATTAAGCACAACATGGGGCGGGGGGGCCACTGCTGTGTTGGAGAGTGAGATGGGGCAGGACACTAAAAGGGAAGCCTAAGATTGCTACAGAGAAATGTCTCAAACTTTGACATCTTACCAAGGCAATCCCTATTTGTCTTCCATTCTCATGGACCAGTTCAGGTGTGTGCAGTTACCTGTGCCAGCCCAGTATGTCACATTAGCAACTTTACTGCATCATCAGTTCATGGGCCATCCCAATTTTTGAACCAAAGCTCTTTGTCCCTAGAGAGTTCATTAACCACAGCACTGCTCAAATAACAGTGCACTCAAATCTTCGCTTATTTGGCAAAAGGGAAAATGGGAAGCCCCTCAGCCTCACAGCCTGGGACTTACCCTCAGGATCCGGTTGAAGTCCTCCTTGTCTACTCTTAAGAAATGGCAATTATCTTCTCGCAAGACGATAGAGGCAGCTCGAGGGGCATCATTAACCAGCGCTAACTTGCCAAAGTCGTCTCCCTCATGTAGGGTACAGACCACACCCTGGAGAGAGCGGAAGGGTCAGATGAAGGCAAATGAAACAAACACCACCCATACCTCACTACAAGTCCCCCTTCCCCCAAGACACTGTATGTGTAAACAGATGGTACACAGGCATACAGAAGGGAGGTTATATAATTAAATTATAATGTTTTATTTTTCTTTCCTTGACTAACATGGTATATGGCCCAATTTTAATGTATACCTCATAATATATGTGGAGACAAGCCTCAGTTCAATGCAATTCTGAGTATAATAAATCTGGATAATTTGTGATTAGAGGTGCTATAATGGCTCTTCTACCTGTAGTAACAATGTTGCTGCAAGTTTAATTGTAGCACTGCATTGTTAATACTTAATGCCATACTAACAAATGGAGCCCAATACAGTTTCAAAAAGAAAAAGATATATATACCTTGCCGTAAATGACTACATTCACTGATCCTTTTAGAATAATGTACCAGGAGGTACCTTCTTCCCCCTGGTTAAACACTGGATACAAAAAGATGAAAAGACTTATGACAAGAATAGAAGCACATCAATATAAATTACAGCTTATCAAATCATCAATTTTAAGTCCCTAGAATGACACATTTATTCTAGAAGAAAAAAAATTACTGGCAAATACTTATTCGGGTGGAATATTATTCCCTTTTCTAAAGAACATGAAAGAAACAGAAACACTACATCACTTGCTATGCTCCAAAAGACAGGCTTTTACTAGATATAAGTTCACCAGCAATCTGTTTCTTAGAGCAAATACTCTCCACAATTCATCAAAACTTATTATGCTATAGAAAATAGTTTCAAAAAGTAATCTGACTCATAATGTAGAGTTTGAAAACATGCAAATCAGCACTACCTATTGCTTATGGACACACAGCTACCTATTTTTTCAAAATAGGTTGGCATAACTCCTATGTTAATAGGGCAGGAGAAACCGGGGGGGAGCAAAGAAAAGAAAGAAAACATGGGAGAACAAGGGGCCTTAACCTGTATGCACACATTTCAGTCATTAGAAAATATGAATAAAATATGACTGCTAGTGTTTGATAACGATTTTAACAGTATATGTAATAACCTCTATTTTTATTTGAAATATTTAAATATTTCATAATAACATGAACACAACCAGCAAGTATGAATGAAAAAGATAAAAGAGAAATGTAAGAAATCAGTGACCATGAAGAAAAAAAAAAATTAAAATGAACCTTTAAAATGTAAAGAAAGAATTCTGCCCAAAATAAATATCAGTGTTAGAAATACCACTTTTGATCACTGAAAGTAAAACATTCTGAAATACAATTTTCAAAATGTTTTGCTTTTATAACTCATGTTCCATTGTTTATTGATTAACATGACTTAGCCTGAAGAAGGAAAAGATTTTCGAAAGAATGTCTCTTGAAAAGTTAAGAAATGTCCATGAAAATAGCATTCTATGTTTCACTAAGTTTGGGAAGTGTCATTTTAAATGGACTGACCATTTTTCCTTATTGCAGAAATTCTGAGAACCTTAGCATGTTGTGAAGTCTGATAATTTTCCAGGAGAGGTTACAGGAGGTGGCACTTTCGAACCTGATTAGACTATTAACTCTGTTTTTCAAGAAGGATTTTGTAGGACTAGCAGGAAACAACACCTAAATAATTTTGTTCACATTTACTGATATCAAATTTCACATTCTTCCAAATATGAACATGAATCTAAACTATAACGTGGATTCTGAAGACACCTATATTATCAGTACTGCATAAGTATTTGGGGCCAAGAAATTCTCTGAGGCCAGGAGTTGACAGCGAAAGGGAGAAGAGAGAAAGCAGGATAGTTCATTGTTTTAACTAGCAATTCTCAAAAGATGGATAAGTTCTTCAAACACCTCAAACTGAAGAGAGTTCACTGTTTAAAGGTCCTGTCTAGGGTGATGCCTAAAGAGCACAGACTTCATCTCCCCCTCTTTAAACACTGCCCTGGGTCAGCCTGGTAGGGGCTGGGGGCACTCTAGCTGGCAACCACCACAGGGCTGGTTCCAGGAAGCCAGCACGTTACAGAGTACCAGACACATGCTGGAATAACCACAGGTCCAGGAAAACGGAAGTGCCACATGAGTTGTCGCCAAGTCAGACCCTGGGCCAAGGAAGGGGAATATTTGCAGTCAGGCTCCGTGACATCTGCTCCAGGGGGGACTAGCCAATGTTCACTCACACACGGTTCCTCCTTTGGCATGAGACTCAAAAATTAGAACTCCTGCTAACTCCCGTTTCACCTAGAAGGAAAAAAAGGAAGAATGTGGAAAGGCCAGCTTTGGTGGGAGAGGGGACTTGCTCTTTCTGAACAGCGCCATCCGCACTGCTTCCTGCACGGCCACTCCCTCCTGCCGGGACGCTGCTCCCCGGCAGAACTGCTTCCACCAGATTTGCGGCCAGAGTCTTAAAGCTCTTAGAAAATTTAGTTCATAAACTAATTCATATAAGACAACCTCCCTAGAGACTGTTTAAGACACGGTTTCACATGTATGAACTAGCCAATTTCTCCACTTACCTTTTTTAAAAATTTTTGAGGCTACCCTTTATTTTTAAATAATTAATATATGTCCAGCCAAACCAAACTGCTTTAGTTCTTTTCGTAATATTTGAGGTTTATAAAGTAAACATCATGATGATATGCTTTCACTTTTCCATGTTTCTAACTTACCCAAAAATTTAAACTAAGATTTGTAGCCATGAAACACATTCTGAGGCCTAAGGCAATTACGTTTTAGCCTCACGCACTGCCTGTCTTTTGTCTGGGTGGGAAGATGAACGCATCTGCGGTATCACGTGGCTGGCGCCATCAGAGGTTCCTCCCTGTGTTCCACATGATGCATCACTGAAAACATGCTGGAAAATTCAAAGTCCAGCAGTTGAGTAATTAAGCTTGAATGTGTGAGGATGTTTATATTCCTAGGTAGCTCATTTTTTTAAAATTCCAAATTATGGTTCTATCACTCTAAGAACCAAGGAACCTGAGAATTTCCCACAGTACCTGAGTACTTGGGGTTGAGGTAGAAGAAGAAAGGAGTCTCCCCTCACTGTGCTCTACAGCGTGCGCCGGGGGCGCCTACACAGTCAGGGGCTCCAGGGACTAGACCATTCTACCTGGACTGAGTGAGGCTGGCAGGGCAGTGGCAGGTGGGAGGTGGGCACCCCTGCGCAGTCCACGTAGATGAGCCAGCTTCTGGATTCCCAGCAGGGCAGGGGAGGAAGGAGACTTCTGACTGGGTTGAAGGAGGAAAGGGCTGTAGCCCTTCTGCTTTCATCTATGGCAAATGCCTGACTCTTCTCAGCAGACACCTGAACACCCACCCCCCAGAGCGGGCCCCAGACAGGCCCCAGAGCTCCGGCGCTCCCAGAGCACTGGCTATGTGACAGCATGACATCACCCAGTGAACTAGGAATGAAAGACCAGTGAATGTGTAGATCCTGCTGAGGGGCCTCGGTGTAGTTTATGATTTGTGAACATGGAAACAGTCTTCTCCTGCCTCTCCTCCTCCTCCTTCTTTTTTTCCTCCTACTCCTCCTCTTTTCCTACCTCATTATTTATTGAATTATTTATGGAAAGGTCATGATGCATTTTTACTCGAAAAACAGAAAAAAATACATAATGACTAATAACCAAATAGGAGACTTGTGTTGCCTGGAAATCCTGATCCTATGGTCCTCCTATGGGAGGAGGTGCTTCTATTCCTATTCGGAGACCAAATTTCCATCCACGGCCTTCCTAAATATCTTAATCAGACAAAAGTTTAAGGTTGGAGTCTATCTTTGGGTCATTTTTTACTAGTGTGAAGTGCTACTGTGCTGTAACATGTCTGAACTAATGTGCTTTTGAACCTCTGCTTCCTTTAACGGGGTAGCAAACCTGGGCAGAGCTGGCCCAAAGGCCAGGACAGATCATCTTATTTCTCTCCACCCTTTCTCCACATTTCATGGAGGGGTCTCAGAGCCCCTCTTAAGACCTTGCTGTCATATCTAAGTATGCAGCTTCCAAGGTTCATATTTGTAAGGAAGAAGCATATGTTCTAATCCTGCTCACATCATACTGTTTGAGGGGAGGATATGTGGGAAACTACTAACATGATAACACTTGACCCCTTTTGGGTGACTGTTCTGAGTACAACTTCCTTAGCATTTCATGAGAGAGAGTGATTTATGAGGTAGAATTCAGGCATTTCTTCACCCTCCCCCACATACCACAGTACTCTCTGTCAATTCTAACTCAGAGTCCCCCTGACCTCCTCAACTAAGAGACAACTTACTGTGGTAGAAAGATGGGATAAGGCTTTAATGTGAAGGAGCTCTTCATAGATAATCTCTAGGTCATCCACAGTCCTCTGGCCAGGTCTACAAAGAAAAAAGGGATAAGGAAATAATGAGAAACAAATGTAAAAAAGTTGACGTATAGAAATGGATTCAGGGGTTAACCACATGTTCAGAGATTTTGTAGGAGAAATCCTTATAAAAAGATATTGGTTGAGAAAGATTATGCCATTACAATTCTTTTTTTTTTAATATCACAGGTGAATTTTTTTTAAAGATTTATTTATTTATGCATACAAGCTGGGGTACAGGCCAGAGGCGTGGGGTGGTGAAAGGGTTCACCAGAGACAGCGTGGGGAGCAGAACAGGCAGAGAGCTGGAAATACACTGCTGAGGGGAGCAGAGGGCGAGGCAGGAGAGGTCTGCCACGCCATGTAGGAATCTCCCCAGCCGGGCATTGAACTCGCATCGCCGCTGCCGACAGCTCCACAGCCCAGCGCTTAACCACTGCACCACCAGGGAGGCCCCGCCATTACAATTCTTAAAGGGATTTTTTGAACAAATGTCTTCTTTGGTGAAAGAACATGGGACAAATCAGATGCACACACAGCTGCCTTCCCTTGCAATCACAGAGGGGACAGCATCTCCACTCACATTGCAGTTGGTTGGCTTATTGCTCACTTCATAGAAGACTACTACAAAACTGCTTTTAATACCACCTTCACCAGTAACAACAAAATTGTCTTTTCACACAACACTAGGAACAATCTATTTCATCAACTGGATGACAGATCCAAATTTCTTGGAATCCTGTATGACATCGTACCCTAACAGAACAATAGTGAAGCGGTCACTTTTGTTTGGGGCTATTGACATGCTTCTACCAGAGGACTCAAATAATGGGCATATATAGACTCAAAGTTTTCTCACTGATCCCTGAGGAGGTGAAGGCAAGAGATAGAGCAGAAAAGTAATAATAGCGTCTGGGATTATTAAGAAAGGGGAAAAAATGGATTTATATCCACATTCCCCAAACTCTATTCCATGGGCAACCAGTGTTCCTTCCAGGTGATGTTAACCAGCATACTACATGCAAAGTCCTCTTCTATGATTTTACAAAACTAGTGTCTAATAATCTGCGTTTAAGAATGGGGTATGACAGGGCCTCTCTGGTGGTGCAGGGGTTAAAGTCTCAGTGCTATCAAGCTATTGCCAGCCACTGAGGCATGAGTTCGATCCCAGGCCAGAGCGTTAACCCACATATTACAGCAGACCTCGCCTGCCTCGCCCGCTGCTCCCCTCAGCAGTGTATTTCAGTAGATTTGCCTGTTCTCCTCCCCACTCTGTCGCTGGTGAATTCTCTCACCCTCACGTTCGCATCTCTGGCCTATACCCCAGCTCTTGTATGCATAAATAAATAAAAATAAATCTTGAAAAAAATATAATGGGGTATGGTGCTGCCAGAGGCAACAAAGAAGACTTAGTGGATTCCTAATTATCCTCCAGGTCTGTAATTATTCTGGAATCACTAATAGTGTCTACTTATATGTCAATAATAATAGATATGATTGGTCAATAATTTGTACTTTTTCTTGCTTTCTGCAATAAAGGCACCCTAACTAATGTTTTTGAAACTTGAAAACAAACGTGTTATTAATTCCGAGTATCAGAAGGTCAATCCCCACATTCGCAGGTGGGCAGCATTTACTCTGAGCTAATTGTTGGAGTCAAGGGTGCTACCTATTCCATAATCTATTTTATTCATTTTTTCCAAAAATTTCCACAATTTATGTCTTAGTCAATGTTACTGTTTATAAAATATTTCAACCTTAATGAGTTACTGATGGAGTTCTATCACTACATTACATTATATTTTAAAAAGAGGTGTTTGGTCAAATTAACTGAGGGAGTGTTGGTGTATTGAATACTGGATTTAAAGTGGGAAGGACTTTAAACAGAGCACTGGATTTAAAGTCTGAAGATCAAGTTTTCACCTCAGAGCAACCATGTGATATCAAGGCCTCAGGCTCATCTGTAAACAGGGACAATATCTTTCTGAGAGACATGTGAGAGCTAAAGGAAGCAGCAAATGTGAAGATCTCTGCATATTTATTTGTGTACATGAAAAAAAAAATCCAGCAAATGATATTCAAGACTCAAACCTTGCATAAGAAGTTAAACTTCAACAAAAGGATGACATATAGTCCAGCAAATTATATCTGATCTTTAATGAGTGATTAGATAAGTGCTCTGAGCCTCCAAAGCTGAGTTGTAAATATTCTCAGATAGTTATTTAGATTAAATAAATTTGCAAGCATTGTAATATGGTGGAGATGACATATAAATTAGGGGTTAATTGGAAGAAGAAAACCCTTCCCATGCTTTGTCTAGCACCTTCTCAAGGACAGCTTTAACATGGAAAAAAAATATGATAGCCTTCCCTTAACAGTATTAGAGGATACATTTCCTTAATCCTTACTGTACAAAGATGGGTACTAAATCCACAATCCAGGAAGAGGCCAGCCAGGTTCACCTCCAGCTGAGGGTCACCCCTGAAGGACACAACTGTGTATTGATCTAATTTTTAACAGTGGAACTGAGTAAGTAGGGGACCCAGAAAGACACTGAAGAAAAGACTATGGCCACAGGGGCTCTGAAGGAGCCAGGCCTTCTTAGTGAGGGGCCTAATCTACTACTTGACTTAGACGTGGGGATTTTGAAACTAGGACCATTGGGGATTTAAAAGTCAATTGAGTCACCTCGTCCATCTACTACTCTAGAGGCAGCTCATGTGGAAGACTCAGGGTAGGCTTAATAGGATTACAGCTCTTCGGCACAAGGCGCAGCCCTGCTGTTCCTGCTAGCTGACATCAGTTGTAAATAGCCTGGACCCTCCTAGAAGCTTGGCTAAAGGAGAAAACAATCACCAAGTTTCCTCACCTACATGGGGTAGGAAGTTATGGAGGGAGGAGGAAAACTCAGTTGGGAAAAATAAGGGTTACAATTTGGCTCTAAAATCTTGACAGATTTAAAATTGGAATTTTGGGAGCAGATCTCTGTGAGTTTAGGAGTGTTTACCTAATATCAATATGAAATCCACTCTGTTGTAATCTTACAGATTAAAAAAAAAACCCAAGATACTGCTTTGGGAACTTACAAATTCTATTTTATTAAAAAAGATCCAAGCCATCATCCAAGACTTAAAACATATGATTAAGAACTTGGTGAGATCTTCAATGCAGAACTTGGTGAGATCTTCAATGCAGCTTATAAAAAAATCTAACATTGTGGTTCAAGGCTGCCTTTTTTTTTTTTTTAAAGTTGGGGCACAGGCCAGAGGCACAGGGTGGTGAGAGGGTCACCAGAGACACAGAGTTGGGAGCAGAACAGGCAGATGGACGGGAATACACTGCTGAGGGGAGCAGTGGATGAGGCAGGAGAGGTCTGCCGCGCCATGTGGGAATCTCCTCGGCTGGGCGTTGAACTCGCCTCGTTGCTACTCCACAGTGCAACGCTTAACCTGCTGTGCCACCAGGAAGGCCCCAAGGCTGCCTTTTGAGCCATTAATCTTAGGAGCAGCAACATAGCATGGGAACCGAGAGAAAAGATGGTAACATTCAAGCTATTTTGATCCTACTCAGCTACCTGCTGCCCTGTACCCCTGGGTGCTGCCCAGAGAGTCTCTCCTGCAGCCTTCCTGGCTCTCCTCCTATTTTCATAACCTTTCTTCTCTATGGCTTTTTGGTCTATTTTTGTTGTTGTGGTTCACTTCTTGAACTGTTCTGTGTCTCAAGGCTCTGCTTTCAGTTTTGTTCTCATTTTGCTCTACCTCTCTCCCTGGGGAAAATCTCCAACATTCATCTACATAATGCTGAGCCCTAAATCTTTATGTCCAATACATCTTTCTTGAGCTCCAATAGCTTCCTGGACAGCTCTTCCTAGATAATGCCACAACTCAACCTGTCCAAGAGTGTGCCCTCACCACACAAGGTACTTTAATAGTGATCTAACTTTACTTTGCCAGATTCTTCTGTCTCTGCTCTGTTCATATCTCCTCTCGTGGCCGTGTTCTCTGTTCCAGTCCTATAGACACCCCCCATTTCCTCAAACATCTTACATTTATTCATGTCTCTAAGACTTTTCACATGCTTCTCTCTTTGCCTAGGATATTTTTCTTCCCAGCTCAGATGTCAACTCTCCTATTTGTTCTCCAATCTCTACTCTTCTCTCACTCACAGTCTTACCGCTGTGGTAATTACAACAAACTGTGAAGAATGCTTAAATCACATAACTCTAGATCATTCTTTTCAAAAGAACTAGTATCTGGAAGTGCAAAGTGGACCAGATTAAAACAGAAACTAGAGTTGATAGCGAAATCATGAACTTCCTAGGTACCCAACTGCACTAATGCCTTGTTTCTGAAATTATAAGGGACTAACAAACAGGTGTGCTGTAAATATCCAATGAGTTAAAAACAACAATCAGGAAGCAAAGATGTATTGGAAATTGGCACAGATGTGGGAAGGCATTATCAGGGTGGGCGCTCAATATGGCTCATCAGATGAATGAACACATGAGTTCTCACAATCCACGCTGCCCAAGGGAGATGCTGTGCTATACCACCATTCTTGTTTGGTGACCTGAGGAACTAGGGCTTGTGCTCAGTCATCCTTCCTACGGAAGGCTGGATAAGGCAAGGCTCTGAGACATGACTCACTTCCAACACAGCACACACTTGTGTCAAGGCAAACAGTTATCAGTGGAAGGAGGAGATAGGTTCAGAATGTTGACCCTCATCTTTCACTCCAACTCCCCTTAAAAGAAAGAAAAAATCTATTTCTACAGGTTTATAGATTTACTTATCTAGCTGTGAGGAAGAAATCACTGTTAGAACAACTTAAGATATTCAGTCTAAGTCAAAATGGACAGGGAGCTGCAGCTTGACCAAACAATCCACTGGAATGGACCCTTTCACTGTCAGGTTACTGACTGCCTTGTGAAAGACTTGATAAAGAAGATCTCTTAAAATGAAAAACAGCACTGAAAACAAACAAGCGCTGCTACCATAAACCACAAAAGTACTAGCAGCTGGCAAGGTGTTTTAGGAATTCTTAGATGACAGAAAGCAGATAGGAATCGAAGGTCTGAGAATGACTGGAAGCAGCCACAACTCAGCATTCACAGAAGAAAACCCTCACAGGAAGAAGACAGCATCGCAGACAAGACAGGGCAGGCGCGGATTGGAGTGGCCCAACAAAGATGGCTCCACTCAGCTCAGCAGGCAGCGCAGCCTGTCCCACACCCCACCCTGAGGAGGGGGCAGCGGCAGAGTTTACTGCCAAGCAAAGACTGAGACCTGCTCTCTAAGACCCAGGGAAGAGCCTAAGAGCAAAGCTGAATAGAGCATGTGAGAATCCTGGGCCGGTCAGGGCTCCATTCCTGAGAAAACTTTGTTTTGGCAACTGGGGTTGGAGTAGGCTTCAACCTACCCGCTCCCCACATACTCTCATAAAGCAAGACCTTCCAGGAAATGGGCCACTGCAGAGTCTCTCATCACTCTCAGGAGTGGCTCTGTTGGAGGTGCGGATCTCGACATCTGCCCAGAGATCCATGTAGCAGCTTATTCTACCCACTGGCCCTCCATTCATCAAAAAGCAATAGGGAGAAATCAAAACTTGCACAGGGTTCACTGGATGCCATGGAGAAAACCCATGGCAGCTGTTTGAAACAGAATGGAACAAAGCCTAGAAGCAGTTTAGTCTGAGTCTCAAATAACATTTAAAATGAAAGGAAAAAAATAACAACCCTGGGGTCTAAAGTGGTCAGTGAAGCTACAGAGGAGACCATTGTCATTTGGTGACCCACCCAGGTAGCAACGAACTTTTCAGTCCTATTTACAGCAAATGTTTTAATGAGGTGAGAGAAGTCAGGATGGCAAAGTGTGAAGCGACTTACTTTAAAAAATGAGTATGTTCAGTTAGCCAAACAACAAAAGCACGTAGTTGAGTTTGCCACGAGCCCAGACACTGTTTCTTCAACATGTCATCAGAATGGAAAGTTGAGGTTAGTCCAAGGGAAGAAGCCAATGAAGCAAAAGTCAGGTTGACCAACTTTTCCCACCAAAGTGAATCAAACTGTGAGCCCTTCCTCCACCAGGTGGGTCTTCCTGCTCTGCTAGCAATGACAGGGGCCCTCCGGCCTCTTCCAAGGCTGGCGGCTGAGAGTGCCTTCTAGTGTCTCAGAAAGGTCTGTTCTATTCTTGCCTCACACAAAGCTTCACCCCCTCAAAGAGATCCATGAAGCTAAAACTGAGCCTTACCAATAGCAATCACTGAGCAAAGTCACATTTTAAAAGCAGATTCTCAAGACAAATAGTGGCAGGAAGCACAGTTCCTGCGCTGATGTTTATGGGGGAAAAGAAGAGAACAAGACCCTACAAATCAGCCCCCAGCCTGTTAAAGGAGTAATGAGACGGTCCCAAGGACTGAAGGCCATTTGGCTTTCATGAGAAAGGGAGCGCGGTACCTGCAGTGAGAAGAAGAGGGGAATGGAATGCACCTTCCAGAGCAACCTGCAAGGCCAGGCAGTGAATGGGCTAGGCTGCTCTGAGTGGTGGTGGTGAATGGACCTGGTCTTTGCTTGTCCTTCTCCAGAGCATTAGGCATCCCTGCTTCTTTACAAATCCACATGGTGCCGCCCTGATGCGGATTTGTCATGCTGCTGTGGAAAGGCCTAGTTTCTGCAGGGGATGCTTTCTGGCAGCAATGTCGAGTTACAGACAAGATAATAAATGGGGACAGATGGAGAAGCAGTTTATACATTAAAGAATGGGAGGGCTTAGGTGATATTGGAAGCTGTTGGTAAATACAGTTTTATTAAGGAATTTATCAAGGTCAGAGACAGATGCCTCAGTTACTGGAACGTGGATAAAATCAGGGATGTGTCCCAGCCCAGGCAGCACAGTGGCGTGGCTGGCGGGAAAACATGCAGGTGAGAAAGCAAATAACCCAGCTCTTGTAGACCTGCTGCCTCAGATACTATTCCCTGGTACCTGGGTGACACACCCAGAAAAGGCAGCATTATAAACATCTACATACACCATGTCAAGCTTCAGAATAAAGGAAATATTTTATTATCTTATTTTTCTGAGGGAAGAGAGAATACTTTGTTTTTGCTGCATGCTCTACCACGACCCACGTAATTCTCCTGCTCACAAGTCATTTCTCAAGCTTGGATCATTTTCCAATACTCTAAAGATCATCTTGAGAGCTCACTGCTTCCACTTCCCTTAAAGGAAAATTTGATATTTCTGTCTGACAAACCAGCAGAACATGTTGTTTTTTCTTTGCCTCCCAGGTCTCTTGCTTCCTCGGAGTTAGATGTTAAGTGGTACAGACCCGGTGGGAGCCTGGTGAGGAGATATTGAAAGTGTCCTGTCCCGCTCTGTCCGCTCAGTCCCTGCCAACCATCAGCCGGGCCTTGTTTTTAACCCAGAAAAGGACATTTTAAGTTCATCAGATGCAATTTTCTAGTTTCAATAGCAAAGCCTAGGTACATGGAGATTCTCTCATTCTTTGTGAAGTTAGAGACGAATACAGTTTACAATTGTAGGAAGGGGCGTGAGCTTTATGAATATTTGTGAGCTATGAAGTCCAGGCCAGCAGGACGTGGGGTAACGCTTCCATATCTCGGGGCCTCCGAATGATAGGAGTGTTTAGGGCAATGTGATTGGAGGTTTTTCATGTTTAGAAACTTTGCCCAACTTACTTCCAGCCAAAGGATTTACTATGAGGACATGCAGAAGTTTAATATTAAACCTTTAAAAAGGTTTGCTTAAAAATATAAATATTTTTCTTTAAAATGCCTAAGCAGCAAGTTGAGAAAAACAAACAAATCCGGACGGAATCGGACAGTATCGCTTCTGCCTTTGTGTAGGATGCATAAAAGTCAGATCGAAAATGCAACTGCTTTTTTTAAGAAGGTACAATGTGGATGGATTATTCCTTTTAACTGATGCAAACATTAATTCTTAAATAATCAGGGATAGATGAATTATCCACATTTCTTTGATTTATCTGCTCATTCAGTGACTCCACCAGAAAGGATGAAGATGAGGCAAACTAATAGAGAGGAAAGAATATTATCCATGAAAGAAAAATGAATGAAAATGGATTTGGAGTAAGTGGACATGGGCTCGGATCCCGGTTCACCCACAGATACCACTCTGTGATGTTAAGGAAGTCACTATATTCATCTGTAAATTTTGGAGAATAACAGTCCTACTCAAAATAGCAGAGTTATTTTGAGGTTCAAAGAGGTGATGGATGTGAGGTCACTATATAAACATGATAGTGTGAGTCAGATATTAGTTATTATTTTTTGTTTGTGATTCTGGCTGGTGGGTGGGTATGAATTTTTTGTACAGTGGATGGTACATTTACACTCGCTTCAGGTCTGTAGGGTTACACCTGAATGAGGTGAGATTAGTCAGTAACATTATTTTTTTTTCAAGTTTTTTTAAAGATTTATTTATTTATGCATACAGGCTGGGATGGTGAGAGGATTCACCAGAGACAGAGTGGGGAGCAGAACAGGCAGATCTACTGAAATACACTGCTGAGGGAGCAGCGGGCAAGACAGGAGAGGTCTGCTGCACCATGTGGGAATCTCCCCTGCTGGGTATTGAACTTGTGCTGCAGTGGCTGCCAACGGCTTCACAGTGCTGCACTTAACCCGCTGTGCCACCAGGGAGGCCCAGTAACAATTATTTTTAAATCAGATTTCCTGACATCTTTCCATGTCAGTGTTCCAAGAATATATCCAGGAGGCCATTTTTTAAATCCCCTTTTCCAGGAATAAGTGGCAGAACCTCAGCTCTAGACACAGACAGACCTGGATCAAATCTTGACGTTTACCACCCAGGATAAACACAGGTGCCTGATGTAATCTACACCTGTTTCTTAGTCCATAAAATGGGGATACTATTAACTATAACCTCATTGTTCCAATGGGAGAGTTGAATTAGCTAGTGCCTGGTATGTGTGCTCAATAAACTGCAGTTAAAGATGATTGCGCTTGTTTTTCTATTTATCACCCCCTTGTGAAGAAGTGAGAGCCTAAGCAGTTATTATTAAATTCATTCTATAACTTAAGAAATTTGTACTTGAGATGATGAGCGACTCATTGGTAACTTATAAGACTAGAATCCGGGCCTCCCTGGTGGCGCAGCGGTTGAGCGCTGCGCTGTGGAGCTGTTGGCAGCGCACGAAGCGAGTTCAATGCCCAGCCAGGGAGAATCCCACATGGTGCAGCAGACCTCTCCTGCCTTACCCGCTGCTCCCCTCAGCAGAATATTTCAGTCGATCTGCCTGTTCTGCTCCCCACTCTGTCTCTAGTGAATCCTCTCACCACCCCACGCCTCTGGCCTGTACCCCAGCTTGTATGTATAAATAAATAAATCTTAAAAAAAAAAGCTAAACTCTCTCTTAAAAAAAAAAAAGACTAGAATCCGAGGTTCCGGTACTCTATTATTTTCATTTTATTTCTCAGGCTCTGGTCAAAAAATATATCCAAATTATCAAAATATATTGAATAATTAATTTTTTCTTTTCGTTAAATTGAGGTGACATTTGTTTATAACACTATATATGCTTCAGAGGTGTAGAATCACATGTTACCACACCATTCCCACCACTAAAGCTCCCATAATCCTCCAGCACAGTCCTTTGGGACACCTCCTTCCTCTGCTCTTCTTTCCCCTCCCCTCTGGTAAACTCAATTTTGCAGTAAGGATCCAGGGTTTGTTTTTGGTTTGGTTTTGTCTGACCTTTGTTTTGGTCCTCTATATTCCATATATGAATGAAACTACTCCATATTCATCTTTCTCCTATCGCCTTATTCCCCTTAGTAAAAATATAATTAATTTTAATCTCATAAATTCATATGGCATTCTGTCTTAAGTTCTGAGTCATCCTACCCATTCTCCACAAATCATAGGAAACGCTACCTACTGCAAATCTGACTGTATCACAACACCCTTTAAAACCTTTAATGGGGGCCTCCCTGGTGGTGCAGCGGTTAAGCGCTGGGCTGTGGAGCTGTCGGCAGCGTCGACGCGAGTTCGACGCCAGGCAGGGAGAATCCCACTTGGTGCGGTAGATCTCTCCTGCCTCGCCCACTGCTCCCCTCAGCAGTGTATTTCTGATCTGCCTGTTCTGCTCCCCACTCTGTCTCTGGTGAACCCTCTCGCCGCCCCATGCCTCTGGCCTGTACCCGAACTTGTATGTATAAATAAAGCTAAAAAAATAAATAAATAAAAATAAAACCTTTAATGGTACCCCAAATGGTTTATATAATATTCAAGGAACACAGAGGCATTGCAGACCACCCCTTCATCTGACCGTGGTTTAACTCTCCAGTCATTTCACACTCCTTCAGTGTGAAACAGCCTGTTATTCCCTGCTGGCACTTCCCTGACATCTTTTGGATCCCATCACTACTCCTGCATCCCTGCCAGGCTAGGAGTTCTTTATTCTGGGAAGAAGTATTTTTTGTGCTCTTAAAATACTACTCAAATGTAGTATTTTTTGTGCTCTTAAGAAAAAGGGAATTGAGAATCAATCTAAATATCCAACAAAGACCAACTGAGGATAGATTATTATGCACCTATTAAAAATCTTATCCTTAAAGAATGTTACGATATGTTAAGTATAATAAATTAGCAAATGAAAAATAACTAGAGGGACAGGCACAAAAATGTTAATAGTAGTTACTTCTGGAAGATGTGATTATACTTGCTATTTGTTCTTCTTCAACTCTTTTGAGTAGTTTCCAAATTTTCTACAATGAAAAAATTGAGTTTGGCAATAAAAAGCCATTAAAATCTTGAGGTAATCTTATAATGAACCCTAAAACTGTAAATGGCAACTACATTCATCTTCCTCTCTCCCAAATCAGAAACCTAATGGCAGTAATCCAATGGTTGGATTTTTGGGCATAGAAACATGGGAAGTAAGTGGCAAATTGCTTTTATGGGAGAGAGGCTAATCCAACCCAAGAAATTGTCCACTTTATGCGATTATTTATTCTGGTAAATTTTATGAGCTTTCACTTAGAGCACAGCAATCTTTCCAGGAAAAACAAAGGCAAAGTTTGGCACTCCGTGAAGCATAAGAGTCACAGTGAATTTCATATTTCACAAAGACTCGGCTCTTTCATCATGACTCTCTTTTCATGCTATTTACATTTGAGGATGGACTTCGTGACGTTAAGCCTTCCCTTGGCATATCCCAACAGGAACCCAAAATCCTAGGCATCACTGATTTTAGGCTTGCTAATTTGAATCCCTCTAAGGAAGCGAATTTCCCTATAATTATCAGGATTTCAAATGTCACACTCAAAAAGAAAAAAAAAAAAGCTTGAGCAGATAAAGACCCTATAAAACAGACTCTGCTAATTAAGAGAAAAACACACAGCTTCTCAGGCGCCCCCTAGAGCAAGTGTATGGAACAGCAGGTGGGGGCTGCCAGTGAAGCCGGCTGACTGCTACGCATGGAGGCAACTTCCCCTCCATGTCTTCCCATACTGTTTGATCATAAAGTTGTAGGATATGTTAGAAAATATTAATTACTCCTAAGACATACAAGAACTCAAGTTTCTGAGTTTCCAACCCATATAAAAATGGGAACATGCCAGTAATTTTCTTGTATGTATATGTGTATATATATATATACATAATACACATATGCATACATACTTACATGTACACACATATTTGCTAAGACCCAAACTACTTATCTCTTTTGCAACTACTTAAGATTCTAGACTTTTAGGGTAGTTCATAATTGCAGACCCAACTAGAATTAGATCTAGGAAATAGCACCTACTTCATTTCCCTCCCACCTTTAGGTTGGTCTCCAAGAGACCATTCTAAACACATAATGGGTCATTATGGCTCACTTTACTTTGAAAAAGAGGTTGGGAGGCTTGTATGGCAAGAGACTTCTTTGTCTCCTTGAATTTCTTTTTTTCCAACTGACCTAACTGCTTACCTGGCACTCCACATCTCTTTGCTGATGGCCCTACCCAGAGTACCTGCTCAGAGGTAGCCAGAATGCATGCATCTACTGTGAGGGGTCTTCATTTTATCTTCTTGCTATAGGGCAACCTCTTGTTTTTAGACGTATAAACAAAGCAAAATCAAAACAATAAGCTCCACGAGCTCATTTTAGGTTTGAAGGCCCTGTCTGGGAACTGCAACAACAGTGCCGTCAAGCTGTCACCATTCTATAGCACTTGCCCCCAAATGCCATCCAGGTCTGCACCTGTGAAACCAGGACGGGCATTGTGAGTCACTCTGCCTGCCACCAAATAAAAAGCTAATTTCACATTCAGAATGTATGTTTTTTTTTCAATACCAATAGCAACAAGAGTGTGCCAAAAATTTCCCCCTGAAGATCTATTCTGTTTTTTAAACTACAGAACATTCTTTCATAGTTTGACAGTTAAAATGCTGCAGTTAATGTAATAAACAGAGAATTTTTCTAAGTAGCCTGTCAAAACAAGTGACACTTTTTTTTTTGCTAGCGAGTCTCAGATTCAGAACAATAGGAAGTACCTTTCAAAGCAACATCTTCATTATACAATCAAATTCTCAAAGTAATCTTCTCATCAAAGAATATTGTGTTATTTCTTTCCCAGTAATTATCAGAGTTCTGCAACCTCTCTGGCAGTGGTGACTATTATAAAATGCAGCTGTGCTGAGTTTAAAAATTGGGGGGTCCTGCCCTGGTCGATATGGAGCCAATGCATCTCATGCCTCCCCATTTTCTAATGAGTTGGCAGTTTGGGCAGTAAAAAGTCAATTTTCCAGGACCTTTGAACATGCCCTCAAGTTCTCAGGAGCAGAGTGCTCAGCTGGTCTCTTCCAGGAGAGCAGTGATACTGACAATTCTTGATCAGCTAAGCTTATTTTCTTTCCACTTAAAGTAGGAGCTCCAAAAGATATACACAAAAGTGTGTGTGTGTGTGTGTGTGTGTGTATGTGTGTGTGTGTGTGTGTGTGTACAGCTTGAAAGTCTGTCTCATACAATTAGATTCCTTATTTTTCACTTTCCCATCTCTTGGGGGCTGTAACTCCAGTAGGAAGAAAACCTATGAATACTGAGTCAAAAGAAGAACTGCTAGCCCCCAAGTGTCAGTTTTTACAGATTCATAAAACCAAGGGAGATGGAGAAAATTCCAAGGGCACCCAAAATGATGTATCTTGGAATAGTGGTGAAAGCTGTACTCTAATGGCCAGTGACAGACTGGAAAAGTCCAGACTTTGGAACGTAATTTTCTTTGAAGAATATTTGGGCTGCTAAGGATCATGCAATTCAATGCTGTATGAAAGAAAAAAGCAGCAGAAACACAGGTTCCCATTTGTAAGGGTTACTGAAAAAACCAGCTCTCTGGTTCCTGTGAGAGTGAACCGAATGATGGGCATGAATAGCCCCAGCCTGGTGCCTGGTACAGAGCAGGCTCTCAGTACATGTCTGCTACATCTCAATCTGACTTGGAATGCCTCTCTCATTGGATTATAAATTCCTCAAAGTCAATAACCATTTCAATATTTTTTTACTACCAAAATCCTCTTTGGTTGAGGTTCAAAAGTCTTTGTGAGTCCAAAGATACTTTTGCCTTCCTTGAAGCAAGCTAAAGATTAGCCGGGGCTGTATATTCATTTCTTCACTCACTCAGCAGTGGTTTATTAATGGTCTATTTGGTGTGATGCATGGAACTAGAACACGGCCTTCTCTAACTTCCACCCCAGGCTGAATCCCACTCTCCACACTATATTTAGGTCTGTCTCCTGCACTAGACAGGAAGGAGGTGCAAACTTTAAGTTCAATGCTGCAGTCTTAGCAACTAACATAATACCTAGAACAAAATAGGTATTCCAAAAATATTGGTTAAATGAATTGGCGAAAAGCAAAGTAAAATGAAATATGTCTTTCCCTTTAAGCGACTCATTGCTTACAGCAATGTTTCTCAGCAGGGGCAATCTTTTCAGGACAACTCCTGATTTCATAGGGTTCTAGGTATTTGGGTGCATTTAACATCCCTTGATCCCAGCCACTACCAAAAGCCATCAGTGTGGCTCCTCACCCATCAGGAAAACCCAATATCCTCACATGTTCACAAAGGCCCCAAGGGTGCTCCTGCCTCTGACCCAGAACCACTGAGTAGTGTGCGCTTCAATGAAGAAGGCAGCAAATGGAAGACAGAGAGAACCCAGGAAATAATGAGGAAAGTACAGATGATACACAAGGGACAGAGGGGTGAAGAGGGTGGGGAAGCACCCTGACAGGAGAGAAAGCGTGGTTCAGAATGGTGACATTCATTTTAGTTCTTCAAGCCCAAGGGCTCTCCATGCATTCCTTCAATCCCCACTTCTGCGATCTTTCAGGGCAAAGAGATCACGAATTGGTCAGGGAGGACCCTATTTATGAGTAAGTCAGCGAAGCTCTGGCTTTTCTGTTTGACATTTTGTATTTACCAGTAAAAATTTTCTTTGAAGAAACAATTTTGAGGCTGAAAGAGCTGAAAACCATGGTTCTAGAGTTAGACTATTAACCAACTGGAATGAGGGAGGCCTTTGAAACACACAGTGTGGGAACTGAAGACCCAAGAGAAACTTTAGACAAAGAGGACACGGTGTGACAAGAGTGAAGTATGTTGAAAGGCTTTCACAGCACTGGATAAAGGCCAGTGGAAGGGGGGAATCCCTGGGGAAAGGAATGAAGGAATGCTCAGAGGGCGAGTGGCGGACATAGGGGAAGTCGTTCTGAGGGACACCTCACTCTCGGAAAATGCCCAGCTGACACATAGACAAGTAAAGTTGAATGCTCTTGTCGAGACCCACCAATAAATGGGAAGTCTGCCAAACTAGTGACTCAGAATGGACAGCCACAGCTGGCTGGCACTGGCTGCAGGGTGGAGGGCGATCTCATTTCCAGCAGAAAAACATAAGCCTGTTCGGTGGTTTCAGAATCAAGTGGCAAGTCATCCCTTATTAAAAAGGCCTCCTTGAGATTAGACTGTGCTATAATGTCTCATAGCAATTTAGTAAAGTATACTGAACAGAAGAGGGGCTCAATAAATTCCTTCTGAATTGATCTGATTAAATTGATTCCTCAATTCCACTAATGGGCTGCGACCAGAGATCAGGTTGGATTCAGCTGAGAGGGACAGAGAAGAAAACCTCACAGGCTGAACGGAGGTGTCAAGGGGTTCACAGAGCAGTGGTGTTCTCTTAAGGAAGGGTCTTTGAGCTAATGAGCAGAGGGCTCGGAATGGAGTGAAAGGTCATTCTGAAAGAATGAATGGAGGAACAAATGAATACAATCACAGGCATAAGGGTTCTGCCCACTGCTGACCTATGGCATGGCAAAGAAAATGCAGGTGTGGTCTGGCAGAGAATCAGAGCAGTTTCTGTTTGTCATTCACCAAAGGTTCTTTCATATGTGGACTCAGTTTTGATATCTTAAGCCATCTGTTAAAAGAATCCATAGTTTTAGCTCATGCACATGGGAAATGGACTCTTCTGGCTCAAAAATAAAATGAAAAAGAGACAAACACTGCTATGCTACTTCTTCAGGGTCTCTCTCTCCTCTGGCCCGGTGTGAGGCCAGGGGTTTTGGAATCAGCCTCCTTTAGGTGTGCCCATATGGCCCGGTGCCTGGCAGGGCCCTATGCTCTCACTCACGGTTTTCGGAGGATCATCCTCATGTGGGCATCGGGGCCCATCTGGGACAGCAGCAGCATGGTGTCCTGGAGCTCCTCGTCACACTCCTTTTTCTCCTCCTCAGTAGGCAAAGGGGCATCCTCGTGCTCATCATCCAGAAATCGATAAAATAAATACTTGTCTTGGAAATGGTGCTCCTGGTCCACTGCAGGAAACATGGAGGCGAGCGTCAGCCAGTGCACCTTGCCTCACGGCCCCGGTCGCCAGAAACAAGCGAGCGGCTGGTGCTGGGCAAGAGAGCCAAGTGGCAGCACAGTGGCGAGACTCCTCGCCCTCTCAGCCTCCTCGCCCAGGGCCGTGCAGCTGGAAGGCAAGACCTCCCCAGCAGCCACCGCCCGCCCGTCTCCTGGGCCGCCCTCCGGCTCCAGTAAGAGGACCTGCCAACTTTTCTGAGATGAGCACTTTGACCAGCAGAAATTGTTTTGGTGACATTTTCTAGCATGTGGTACCTATGTCACAAAGAGGAAAATAACCAACTCTCAGATCATGCTCTCTAATGTTTTTGAAAGCACAGGCTTAAAAAAATACCTAGTTTATCAGACCCAGAATTCATGTTTTTCTTTCAATGTGTACCATTTATAAACGTGTCTGTCTGAACTTAAAAAAGTTGTTTGAACAACGCGGACCGGACCAAGCTTTTCCATCATAGACTCTTAGATTTTATAACCCTTCCAGTTCTGATTTTAAAAAGCTTTTTCTTCTTGTTCCTTTTAAGCAAAAAGATTTAGATCTCAGTAGTCCAAGATCACTGAATTCTGTTCAAAATCTCTCATCTGTTTGTCTTCAGGCTTTCAAGCCCCTCTTCAGGAAGGAGCACCAACACTGTTAAGAGATAAGGAGAAGTAGTGTGTCCTTGCTTAAAATGTGACCCCTGGCACAGCAGCACCAGCATCATCTGGGAGCTTGCTGGACATGCAGCTGCTGAATCAGAATCTGTATGTCGGCAAAAGGCCCAGGTAATCTGTGTGCACTCCCAAGTCTGGAAACACCGGTAAACTGTCACTGGAGTCTCAGGTGTTGCTACATTAAATAATGATTTTAATAGTTTGTCAGTCTGGAAAACGGTCTTAAGACAAATGGCATGTGCAGTTCAACCACAGTCACACTCCTGTCCTGAATGACTACTCTGCTCAATGATAGTCCCTGCAGATATTGAGGGCTGCAATTGCAAAGCACATTCTTGATTTTAAATATGGTCACCCTGTGGGTATACAAATTGGCTCTCCCAGACAACACCATAGTTAAAAGGCAGCTTCTGAATTCATCACTTTTTTTCATGTCATCAGCCCAGCCGCACATTTCACCGCTCTTCATTCTGCCCCTGCATCACGACTGCTATGCAATGCTGAGTATAATCACACTATCAATGAACTGTGAATGCAAACTAATAAACATAATTGGAACTGATGCACTCGGGTTGCAATTTCATCTTCCCTTCATACATTTTCCCAAGTTAGGAAGGTACAATGGTGGAACACAGCAATCAATAGCATTCACTCGCAGCATTTGTGTTGCTAAATGAAGACTTGAGCTCTGCGGGTCCCTAAAGGGCTCGTAATTCATCTTGCCCATTTGAGAGTTCAGCAACGACTTACCCAGGGAAATGCACTTAGCATTTCTTGAGGGTTTCCCAGAGACTATGGCTCATCTTACCGTGGTTGAGAACACCGTCTTCTACCAGGACTTGCCACATTCCAACAGACTGAGTACGGGAATGAACACATGGAGTCTGCTGCATCATCCAGTCCACCAGCTCGGTTCCCACACAGCATTGTCTAAGAGGAGGAGGGACAACAAAAGATGGGAATCACCTTGTTGCAGGTGAAGGCTGGGAACTGGCTTTTGAGAAGAGATCCTTCTAGAGAGCTTAGCACTCTTCCCCCAAAGAGGTCTCACTGTACACAAAGTACCCAAAGTACCCGAACGTACCCCTCAGGTTCTCAACCTCTTCTGCAAACCAATAAAAATCACTCAGCTCATGAGACAACCCCTAAGGCTGGTTTAATGGAAGAACATTACGAGGTGCAGCAACAGGGGAGAAGGAAAGGACACGAGACGGGGAGGGTAATCTGACAAGGTAATCACAGGGTCTGAGAATGTCTCCTCTTGAGCCAGTTCTGGAAAATCTCAATGTAAAATGAAGGCAAAGCAAAGCTCTGACTTCCTTCACCTGAGCCTTGTGAGGAATGAGTTAATGTTTGTGAGACACTCAGAGGTGCTCCGTGAAAGGCGCTGTGTAAGTGCAAAATTATATAGCACTTTATATTTTCAAGTAATACTACTGATCTTCCTCAGAGGGGTGTTGGGAGAAACAAGCAATTAGAGATGCAAATCTCATTGAAAAAAGTTCTATGTAACGAGCATTAGCGCTTCTACAGCGCCTGTCATGTGAAGAGCTCCAAGTGCTCTCGGCTTTCTGTGCAGTCACACATTCACCCCTCAGGCGCCCCTGTGCGGTAAGGTGGTCAGGGTGGGCTAACTACATGCCTTAGTTAGGAGGCACATAACTAAACACACACATATCAGGCAACACTGAAACCTGTCTAGAGGAGGACAGGTGTTGTGGCATGATGGTTCAAGGGAGGAAGTGGAATCTGGAAGTCCTGGGGATGAATTTCAAGGACGAGGAAAGACAGCAGAGCCACAGAGCAGCTGGCTGCTTGCAGCTGGGTCTGAGTCACTGAAGACTCCCCTCCATGCTAAGATGCCACCATCTCTGGGGTGCAGATTGAGCCTAGATTGAGCCTGGGGAGCTCCTCTCCAGTTTAAAGTGGAGATTCCTGGTGCTCTGTCACTTTGGGAAGAGGCTTAACCTGCAAAAAGATGTGATAGTGTGCTAGGTCTGCTACTTATTAGCTATATGACTTTGGTCATATATATCATTTCAACTCCTGGTCCTCAGTTTTCTCATCTTTAAAAGAAAGCAGAAGGAAAAGATGGCCAGTTTCAGTTCTAATATTCTAGGAACTCTGAAATTCCAGGAACTCATGGGAGAGCTCCTGGGAAGTCCTGATTTGGGTCTGACCCTGGAATATCTCACAGGAGGGTGTACTGAGAAGGTTATTAGATTTCTTGGACTGCTCTTCTACCTTCACACTAGAGCTTCAGTGAGCAAAGAGACACCTATTTATGATCCATTCAAACACAGGACCTGTCAAAATAGTCCTCTTCGATTTTGAGAATTTGTTGATGGGGAAAGTTTCACAAAAGTATAAATAATCTATTTCATATGACTTTCAATTCAAGGATTCCCTTTACCAAAAAGAGCACCTGGAATCAAGATGAGCCCAGAGCAAATGGGTCCTCGCGTACGGTATAAGGATCTGCAGTCAGAACATAGGGCAAAGACATGCTGCTGGTGGCTGCTAGAATCTTGGGGTCTCTTCTCCACTAATGATCCCTTTAGAATCAACTGCACACCTCCCGCACAGTGATCACTGTGGGTGATATTACCTTTTGGGGGGATGTCAACTCTCTAATACTGCTATGGAATGATATAGTGGGATGAGGAGATGGAGGGAGGGAGGACAGAATGTACAAGATCTGGGACAAGGAACCCAAGCTGTCCTGCCAGAAAAAGAAATCACACTTTGGCTTCCAGTTGGATCCATGGGTTATTACCAACAGATCATTAATTTGTGTCACAGGGTGGAACAGACATAACACCTATAATACAGGGGTTTAAAGTCTTAGGATTATGGAACAAGAAAGAGATTATGGTTTCTGACTTCTAGTTTCCATTACTTGCCACCAAAGATGACATATTTTAATGGAATTTTCCTAATGCAAGTCAACACTTGGGAAAATATTATCACATCTTAAATTAAGGAAAAAAAATAATAAAAAATTCTGAAAGAAAAAGGTTCTTCAGCCATAATGGATTTGAGGTCCACTCAATGAGTTAAAGAGTTTGAACTCTCTCTGGGGATATAAGACACAGTTTTGTTTTGTTTTTCAAACTTTTACCATCCTTAAAATGACAGGAGGGACCACAGACTCCAAAAAGAATCAATGTCCAGAGCTGGAGGAGAATACTCCCCAATGTAATCACCCAAAATATTAACTAGTAAGTATCAACATTAAAAGGGCTAGATGAACAATCTGTCTTAAGAGATGGAGTGTGTCCTAGGAGGAACTGTATCACTGTTAAGACCAAAGTACTTCTCGAATACCATCTCATTGTCAAAAGTCTATCAAAGAGACCAATCTAAATGTAACTGATAAACTGTCAGTTTTGGTGCTGTATACTAGTCACGACAAATGCAAGCAGAAAGAGTGCTAGTTTGCAGGGAATACAGAAAAACTGCCCTGAAGAGAAAGAATTTGCAATGTTTTTACAACTTTGTCCTTGGGGAAGCGATGATCGTGATGCACATATACTTGGAGGTTTGCTATAGGTTGAACCAGGTATAATTTTTCATGTTCTATCACAGCTGATAGCCACTGAAAGATAAATATCCTGCACGGTGACTTTAAAATTTGCATTAGTGCTTTTCACTGTGTCTTATGAATTTGGTTCATGTGAATCAAATGGGTTTTACTCATGGCAAGTCTGATGGGTTCTGAGGTCATGTCTAGGTGAAATAAAAAAGAGAGTCTGCCCGCTTGCTGAAAGAGGGCTGTGAGTCTGTGCTATGAATGCAAGGCAAGAGAGTGAAGGCCTGTATGTCACATATAGACCATTCTAGTTCCTAAATACTTAATGAGTTGATAAAACTGAAAGTTAAAGATCAGACATGAATCCTTAGTTGATCCACCATGGTCCAGTCATCCCACAAGGTTCAACGAAATCACGCAGGCCCAGTCTTGCTTAACTTTATTATCATTTCTTAACTTTATTGATAGCTATACTAACAAGTTCTTTTTCTAAATGATTATAGACGTGATACAGAGTGGTGCATCTTACTATAATGCACACTAGAATGAAATCCTACATTAGAAACTCCATGAAGGACATTCACTGCTGTGTTATCAGGTCCTGGCTCACAATAGTACTTGGTGCCCAGGTGCTTAACACATTTGGGAATGAATGAATGAATGAAAACATCACTGCATCTGGAAATTGATTGACCTTGGTTTAAATCCTAACTCTACCACGCACTAGATTTGTGACTTGGACAAGGAAAATTATTTAATCTCTCTGAGGTTTAGTTTTATCATCTGAAAAAAATGGCCATACATCTACCCAGCAGGGTGTGTGAAGATGAAGTGGGGTGTCATGTGGAAAGTGGCTTCAAGAATAAATAAACACTCAGTAACAGTTGATGGAATCTGACCTATTTCTAGCAGTTTTCCTCAAAGACATTAACGGAAATACAAGAATTTTCTTCTTTTTATTCATCACAATTAAACCAATGTCCAAGCAATTAGTTTGGGAGTAACTGCTGGAAATAGTAAGGATAATTAAAGTAAAGTGGGGATTCAAGACAAGCTTACACTTCCCAGAACCTGTAGAAATATAAATAGTACTGCCCCATAGCTGAAAATGGAAGCTGTTTCAATTTCACCAAACATGACTTTGAGGGGGCCAGAGCCTTTAGCGTTATTGTACATACCTGTATGTCTTTAGGTGATATTTTCTATCTCTTATCATATGAGGTGCTCTAGACAGAATGGCATTTCGTAAGATTTTTCCAGCCCTGAGGATCTTCTCTGAAGGGACCTGAATTTTAATTGGGTAGAAGGAGGGGAAAAGAAATAAGGAGAGATTATAGAAGGAAAACAAACAGCTGTTTCCTTAATCTTGCCCTTAATCCTTAAATTGTTTTCCAATATGACTCTGGCTTGAAAAATACAACTCACTCATACATTTACATTATTCATTTGTGTGATTTGTCACTGTTTTGTGTTGAGAATCCAGAAACACTGAATGTTCATTGTTTTTAGGAAATGTATCTGAGGTTTCCTGAGCTGGCGCTCTGAGACATGGACCAGCTCCAGTGGCTACTCAGGAAGCTAGCTCTGAAGGCTCATCAACCCACCTACATCCCATTACCTTGGTAATGGTGTTAGCAGGACGAAGAGGAACGTGAGGTTCAATGAGAGGTGTCTGAAAAATAAAATGTTAAAGCAAAAGAAAATTAAACAAAAAGTTCACTAAAGAAAATTATGGGTTGGGGGATAATAAGAACCATCCATTTTTATAAAACTCAAAATAGAATTTAAAAAGCAAGAGATAATGCCTGCCTAAGGAACTTGAATGCATAGGCATTCAAAGGGCAAAATTAGGCCATTCAATTTGCCAAGACTTAAATATAAATTATTAAAAATGAAAAAATCAAAGAGACAGTAATGATTAGATGTTTGTAGGCTTAATGAGAAAGGAATCAATATCTACTCAAAGCATAACAAACATCAGAGAAGATGAAAAGAAAAACAAGATAAACATGAACAGAGATTAAAATGACTTAGCTTATGGGACAGGGATAAAGTATTGACTTATAATGGAAATGAGCTATTTTATCCCCTCTCACTTGGTTGATTCTCTTCCTGCAATTTGTATTTGTAGGAGGAAAAGGTTTTAATTCTTAAATGGTGGTTCTTGGTGGTTTAACCACTCAAGTGCCATGGGTTCACCAGGGCAAATCATGCATCGTCTTCCTTTAGTCATGTACAGTTTTCAGGATTCTGTGTCTGTCAAACAGTTCTAGGACCTAGCTCCTGTCATCATCCACATCCTTGACATGAAGTTCCTAATTTGGAATCCCAGGGAAAATGGCTTGCCACACAGCTACACAGTGGAGTTTCGTAGTCCTACCCAAACTCCCATTTCTCTGAAAGTCTTTTCCAAATGGAAGGAAATAATATATTTAACTGTTGGGACAACCATAAATACCATACCATAAACACAAACCATCGATGCTTTGACTTTATTTGAATATGTCACTTCCAAAAGTAAGGAAAGAGAGCAGGTTTACTTACGAGATTACTTTAAGTAAAGGAATTCCCCCCACCTTTGCAAGACATCTATGTTCTTATCCCCAAAACTTATGAATAGGTTAGGGTGTTTAGCAAGGGGGCTGTGACCTTGCAATTAAGGGTCATGACAGGGAGATTATCTCAGTGTGTTCAGGTGGACCCAAGATGGAATGATAGAAGAGGGAGGCAGATGAGTTAGAACCAGAGAGAGAGCAGTGTGAGCAGGATGCAGCCTGCTTTGAAGATGGAAGAACACAAGTCAAGGACAAAGACATTCTCAAGAAGATGAAAAAGGTAAAACAATTGATGAGAGTTCCCCCAGGAGCCTGCAGAAGGCACTGACTTGTCAACACCTTGATTTCAGTCCACTGGGGCCCACGGCAGACTTCTAAACTATAGCACTGTAAGGTTACTAATTTGTGTTATTTTAAGCCTCTAAGCTTCTGGTAATTTGCTAGAGCAGTCACAGAAAACTAATATAGAAATTATTACACTTTATATTGAAACTCCACCCTTTGCAAATAGAAGCCATTACATTGAAAATAAATTGGTAGACTTCCCCTCTAGTGCTAATTAAAAAACATAATCAATGGGGGAAATAATGGTTGATTAATTTAAAATACTTCATGTACTTAGAAATGTATATGTATAAACATGCATCTCCCTTTTTATCAACAATAACGTTCAGGTAGGCTAATAGTTTAATATGAGAATAGCACTACAGAGAAAAAGAAAGAATATTAAGCTTTAGAAAATCATAGATGAGGTACAGATTTACTTAGAATGACTGCAATCTTACTAAACTTAAACATTTTCATCCTCACTGGCATCTAGTAGGCTTTTTTCCCCACTTGAGATCACTAGAGCACAGATGTTCTAGCACATACTGTTTCAACCAGCATAGACCAAGGAATACCAATGTGGCCCAATTCAATAGTTTTAAACAGAGACTGACTTTACCCTGAAATAGTCCCTGCTCCTTCAGGAGACCTTCCAGTGGAAGAGGGACCAGGAGCTCATGAGTCCCTTTGCTTGTACCATCTCCTTAAAGAAGACAAAGGAGAATTCTCCAAAGCAGGATCACCTGGGAAAATTTCAAAAGTGAGCCTCCCTGGAGACGCAACAGGTTAAGCGCAGCACTATGAAGCTATCTGGAGCCACTGCAGCACGAGTTCAATACCCGGCCAGAGAGATTCCCACATGGCTCAGCAGACCTCTCCTGCCTCGCCCGCTGCTCCCCTCAGCAGTGTATTTCAGTCGATCTGCCTGTTTTGCTCCCCACTCTGTCTCTGGTGAATCCTCTCACCACCCCATACCTCTGGCCTACACCCCAGCTTGTATGCATGAATAAATAAATCTTAAAAAAAAAAAAAAAGAAAATTTCAAAAGTGCCAAGCCAGCATGCTTCCAGGCCCTGGAAATGTGTGCAGTTAAAACATGCTGATTATTTCCAGGTCGTGAGTTTCCAGTACTCATACATCCTGCCTTTGTAAACTACACAGGCAGGTTTATATGTCCAGTTATATGCTTGGTTATAGATCCAAGTAGTAGAAGCCTCTGGATATTCTTGAAAATAATAGTAGAAATAGTAGAAATACATTTCTTCTTGTCTGAGAAGAAAGAATTGCAGATAAGTGTGGTCTAGAGTAGATGGCTAGGGGGTTAGCTTCTGAAGTAACCTTTTTTCTTTCCTATGGAAAAACATCTACTTATTTTGCAACAGTCTGGAGAGGCTGGCTGAGCAAGTCGCGGAGAGGAAGCCCATGGGAGCATATAATTTTCACTAAAATATTGACTACATCCCTCCCCCCCACCTCCTAGAGACCTCCTTACTTGAAATGAGAAAAGAAAAATTTGAAATCCAGTATGTTGTTGCATTTATTTATTGACATATTCTCTCATTAATTGTTTAACCCATGCAAGTTTAGCTTCCCCAAGAGCTCAGTGAGATCAGGCACTTTATCAGCGTTTTCTACGTTAGCATTGCACGTTTACTGCACACAATACGCCAGTGTTAAATACTTAAATTGGATGTGGACTTATCTGACTTTTTATTGCACTGGGTTGCCAGAGTTCTGCCATGAGCTTTGTGTCCCAATCTAGCTTGTTATTCTTACCTCTTGGCTTAAAAATGTTGTGCCTTGCAAAAGGCTTCTGAGAGCAAATACTCTCGTGAAAAAGAATTACCCCCTTTCAAAAGGGCCTGAATATGGTTTTTCACGAGACCTATTACAGAGCCTCATACCTCATTATAATCTACTGGGGAGTTATTGTGCCTCTTGTAATTCATATTTTTCATCTCCTGATTAGTATTTCTGCATTGGCTCTGGTGCCAAAAAGAATATTTTCCCTTACTGTTTCTCCTTTTCAGTAGTAATATAAACATAATAAAAAGCAGTAGAATGCATCCCCTCTCCAGAAACAAACAAAAACCAATTATGGTCAATCCTGAGGGAAGTCTTCAGGAGAGAAAGCCAAGAAAAGCAGAGAGAAAGCTGAATACCTCTGCCTTTATCTGTCCTCGCTGCTCAGCTTTTCAGGAGCACATTTTCACAGCCCAGTTTGGATTCTTTCATGCCCAGGTAGGGAGGGAGAATTTTTAACAGCACATGATTGATGTGTTGAAATGTATGAAATTTAATAGGAGGGGAGTTATTCCTTCTAAGGGCTCATCTGTGATAGATAGATCTGGCTATAGGTGAAATCATGGGCAGTCCCAGAAAGCACACAAACAAGCATGAGTGAAGGCTCACCCCCTGCTAACCTGGGGTCCACTTGCCTTGCCTAGAGCCCAACAGGAAGTGTCTGTGAGAATATGGACTAGGAACAGGGTGAAAGGACCTAGTGGCACATGTGGCAGCCCGGCCCCTCTCTGTGGCCACTCGCCCACCCTGCTGTGCCAGCCTTGGGCCTGTGTGTTCTCAGGAAATGCTTTGCTCTTCTCCTCGCTGCTCTTCATCACAGGGGGCTGAGCACTGCAGTGTGTTTCCCAGGCTTCTCTGGCCCTGGTTTTGCTTTTAGATCTGGTTTTCCTGCTTTGATCATCTCGCTCATAGTACCATACTACTTCCTTTCTACTACTGTTTAATCATTTAGAAGTAGAAATCCTTTTCCTTATTTCTCTGGCCTCTGGCTGCTGTGGGAGGTGGGCAGCATCTCTATCCATGCCTCTAGGACCTGGGGGCACTCCGGGGTACCAGCTTCCACCAGGATACCAGGCTCAGGCTCTGGTAATGCCTCCCATCCCCCTCTGTCCCTCTACCTGAGGACTTCCTGCTTAGCTCACATTTGGGTTACCTCCTGGTCACCTATTTGACTTCTCAACTATTCCCCACCCATAATGCCAATTCCCAGCATTAATTCCCTCTGTGGGAAATACTGTGAGTGATTTCCATTTTCCTGCTCAAGTTTCTGACTGCTACCTAATGTTTCGGGGAGATTTGTCTTAGCCCTGGCAGGGAAGTTCCTCAAAGCCAAATATTTTATTGTCACAATGTTGTTTTTCAAAAAGTTCATTTGGAACAAGCATGATGCATGGTGCTGTCATCTGGGAGGTCACTGTGAATATTTATTGCTGGAAACTTGTAAGTTCAGGTCTGATACTTGATAACCTATGGGCTTAGATGTACTTCTGTCCACGAACTTTAATCAATCAGAACACAAACTGCTCCAAAGGGTGAGCTAAAACATTTCTAGAAGAAAAGTGCAGGTGGCTTGGGCTGACTAGACCTGCAGTGTAGACACTGGAGTGAGATCGACTTGGATTCCACTCCCAGCTCTTCTAGTCATTAGCTGGGTGAACTCAGTCCCCCCCACCCCCCAACCCCCATGCCTCTGGCCTTAGATTCTGTGATAAAAATGAGAGAAATGACAAAATAAGGCAGTAACAGGTAGAAGACAACATGTATGAAGAGTCTGACAGGAAATGCTTTGTCTTGCCTTGAGGGCTGCTTTTCTTATTTAAATTCTCACTAATATCACCATGCTGCTTCTTTCTGTCTCCTTGTTTAGCCTCATCATTAATATGCAGAAAATGAAATTATTTTCTGCATTTCTCTAAAGCACCATTACAGTGAAATTCTCAAAAGGCACCTTCCTTGAAAATGAAGGAAAATATACAGACACAAAAGCAATACAGTCACTCTCACAACAGAGGGTTCCCTGAACAGGCATTGGCCAGTCACTGTTTCTCAGGGCCCGACCTTCCTGTCACAAATGCCCTGTTTCACTACATGTGGCTGCTGAGCGCAAACATCTTAGAACACAGGGTCTTTCTAACTGAACATTGTGTTCCTTTCAAAGACAAATTTTTATTCCCCCCAAATATGGAATTTCCTGCTTTCACCCAGTGTGTATTCATTGGCAATTTTATTTAAGTAAAGGAAATGTTCCCTTCTCAAAGCTTTTATTCACTATGTTGCCCCCTAAATGAAAATCTCAAAGCCAGGGAAGATTCTCAGAATGCAGCTTTCGGCAGATGAAACAGCTTCTTGGTCCTGGAATTGGTACTAGGATTATCTTGCTAAAGACAACCTGGTGTCTATTTTACCCCTTTAGAAGCTGCAAAACAAAGCAAAGAAAAAATTTTGGTTGGAGACTAATGTTTCTCCCGCTTTGGCAATACTTTCTTTTTAGGGTTCCAAGGAACCAAAAAGGAACTTTCCAACAAAATTAACTAACTTACTAGCATTTTGTTAAAATATGGTCATTTGTTTCTGTAGAAACAAAAAAGACGCAACCTTCAAATGAAATGCATTTCATTTGGCATTTTATAGTAATATAACTAGCTCTTAGATATATGTCTTATTCTTGTCATAGTTATCTAATCATCATAGTTATCATCACTCTTTGATTGACAAAAGGAAATTAAAGTAAGGACTAAGTCAGATGCATACACAGATTATTCCACTCAAAAAACTAAGTTTTTTCCATATGTTAAATAGTGGAAAAATCATCTATGGAACCTGTTTGGCATCCACCTATGGACCTCTTTTTAAAATCTCTCCCTAGTTCAAAATTGGCATAATGATTTCCAGTTTGTTTTGACATGTAAAAGATTAGAAGTTTTTACTCTGATCCTTACAATGATAAAAAGCTGAACAAAGTGAAAATAATGGCTTCTCTTCTGTCAGAGAATTGAGCCGGCAGAGCAAACTGCCGTCCTGAAATTGGACAGATAGGGGAATCCAGAGTCATGGATTTGCCTACCTAGAACAGAAGCCACAAACTGATAAGAGACACTTACATGGTATTAAATAGTAGGCAAACCAAATCTAAATCTACAAATATCTCAAGGTTATGAAATGGAAATCTAAGGACAATCGATCACAATCAGGCAAATAGATTTGAAGCTAGTCGATCAGTTCCTTCCTTTCTCATGCCCTCCCCTCCTTCTTTTATTTCTGCCTCTTTTCTATAAAAGTATCTCCCTAAACTCCCGTCAGTGGACACATCCTACTTGGTGTCACAGAATCTAATCAGTTTTGCTCAATAATACTCTTAAAAATTTTAATTATGCCCCAGTTTATCTTTTGACAATGGTAATTTTGGTAAATTACTGGAGGCTGAGTGTGGAGTAGCTTGAGAGTGAGAAACTGGGGTGGGAGAGAAGGAGAAGAGAGATCTTAGATGACCCTCCACACTTCTGTGGGTTTTACCTCCCAGAATCCTACCAGAATCTCTTGTTGAAGAGGCAAAAAAGATTTCCTTTTGTGTTTAGCAGGGAGAAGGGAAGACTTCACATTGTGAAACACACCCACAGCATTTTCTGTAATAAAGGTCTATTCTCCAGGGAAAAGATTGTATTAGTGTTATCCCACTGGAGGAAAGGCATTACTAATACTCTAGCCCATTCTAGTCTTCCAACTCACCTAAGGGAGAAAAAGAAGCTAAGAAACAGTTGTGAAAGTTACAACACAGGGACACAGGCCCACTACATAAGTGAGAATTAATCATAAGATTATAAGACACATTCCTGCTTCCACAGGGCACTTCCACCCCATTTTATCAGTATAAAAATAGTGGGTTACAGCAGAAAGAGTTACAAAATGCAAACTTTACCTAAGGAGGAGTTCTTAGAGAAGACAAAGCACAATAACAGACACAAAAACAAGGACACTAGAGGAATCTGAAGCCTTTTACAACTGTAGCTACAGCAAATATTAAATACAGCCCAACTCCTGGCCCAATTATCATAATAGACCTAACTATCTCAGTTCCTATTACCCAATACATCATGTCTGGCTTTCATCCAAAATAAAAGGCAAGGAAAAACAGAGTCTGAAGCAACAAAGTGAGATATGACATGGATTTTTGAACTGTCAAAAAAGGAAATATAAACCAATTATAATTAATATGTCAACTGTGGATCAGTATTCCATCAATAATACCAATTTAAAAGTAGACAATGTGCCCAATTATATTGGGTAATATGAGTAGAGAGACATTCTAAGAAAGAATCAAAAGGAAATTCTGCAAATAAAAAACATTACAACAGAAATTAATAATGAAAAATATGTCTGATGCTACTCCACTTCAAGAGTTACTACAGAGCAACATAATTAAGACAGTGTTGTACTGGATGAAGACTGGACAAACAGATCAATAGAACAGACTAGAGATCCCAGAAACAGACCCACATCAATATAACTAAATGATCTTTGACAAAGGAACAAAGGAAACACAATGAGCAAAGATACTCTCTTCAACAAATGGTGCTGGAACAACTGGACAAAAACATGTAAACAAAATGAATCTAGAAACAGACCTTATGTCCTTTGCAAAAATTAACTTACATTGGATAGCAACCTGTAAGTCAAATGCAAAACTATAAACCTCAAAAATGATAACATAGGAGAAGATCTAGATGACCTTAGGTATGGTGGTTGATTTTTGGGATACAGCATTAAAGGCACAATCTATAGGAAAAAAATCGATGAGTTTTTAATTCATTAAACTTAATGAATTTTGAGCTCTGTGAAAAATAATGTGAAAAGGATGAGAAAATAAGTCTCCAGTTGGGAGAATATATTTGCCAAAGACATACCAGATAAAGAAATGTTACCTAAAATTTAAAAAGAACTTTTAACACTCAACAATGAGAAAACAAACTTCTAAAATGGGCGAAACCATAAAATTTATAGAAGAAAATATAGGCAAAACTCTACACGACATACATCTCAGCAAAATCTTTAAAGACATAGCCCCAAAGCAAAGGAAGTGAAGGACAAGATAAACAGCTGGGATTACATCAAAATAAAAAGCTTCTGTACAGCAAAAGAGACATTAACCAAAAGTAACAGACACCCTACTAATTGGGAGAAAATCTTTGCACACAATACAACTGATAAAGGACTGATAACAAAAATCTACAAGGAGCTCACACAACTCAACAAAAACAAAATCAACAATCCAGTCAAAAATGGTCAGAAGAGCTAAGAAGACACTTATCCAAAGAAGAAAAGCAAATGGCCAAGAGGTACATGAAAAAATGTTCAACATCACTCATAATCAGGGAAATGCAATTCAAAACCACAATGAGATACCACCTCACACCAGTGAGAATGGGGAGCATTAAAAATACAGACAACAAAAAATGCTGGCAAGGATGTGGAGAAAAAGGAACTCCTCTACACTGCTGGTGGGAATGTGAACTGGCCCAGCCTCTAGGGAAAGCTGTATGGTGATTCCTCAAACTGCTAAAAATGGAGCCTCCATATGACCCAGCAATACCACTCCCGGGAATCTACCCAAAGGACACAAAAACAATAATCCAAAAGGACACATGCACCCGTATATTTACTGCAGCACTGTTTACAATAGCTAAGGTATGGAAACAACCCAGAGGCCCAAAAACAGATGATTGGATCAAGAAGATGTGGTACATATACACAATGGAATACTATTCAGCATTCAAAAAAGATAAGCACATGCAATTTGCAGTGACATGGATGGAACTAGAAGGGATCATGCTCAGCAAAATAAGCCAGAAAGAGAGAAAAATCAAATGGTCTCACTTATAACAGGAATATAGGGGAACCAAATAAGAGAGAGACACTCAGCAAGGGAAAGGGAGGATATGGGTTCAAAATGGGGTAGAAAAGGGCACAAGGGACTACAGTGATGGGTCATGGGTGAATTGGTGGTGGGTTACCCACGGGGAATATACAATGTAAAATATATATTAAAAAAAAAATCTTAAACTCTAAAATAAATAAATAAATAAATAAAATGGGCCAAAGACCTTAACAGAGACCTCACCAGAGAAGATACACAGATGGCAAATAAGCACATGAAAAGATGCTCTACATCGGGCCTCCCCAGTGGCGCAGCAGTTAGGCACTGCACGGTGGCGCTGTCAGCAGTGGTGACGCAAGTTCGACGCCCAGCCTGGGAGATTCCCACATGGCGCAGCAGACCTCTCCTCCTCGCCCACTGCTCCCCTCAGCAGTGTGTTTCCGTCAATCTGCCTGTTCTGCTTCCCACTCTGTCTCTGGTGAACCCTCTCGCGGCCCCATGCCTCTGGCCTGCACCCCAGCTTGTATATATAAATATTTTTTTTAAAAAAGCTCTACATCAAGGAAATGCAAATTGAAACGAGATATTACTACCCTACTTCAAGAATTTTTACAAACCTACATCTGTTAGAAGGACACAAATCTGGAATGCTCATAGCATCAAATGCTGGTGAGGATGTGGAGTACTAAGAACTCTCATTCATTGCTGGTAGAAATGCAAAATGGTGCCCCCAATTTGGAAGATAGTGAGGTGGTTTCTTATAAAATTAATTGTACTCTTATCATATGCTCTAGCAATCATGCTTCTTGGTATTTAATAAAAGGAGTTGAAAAGTTATGTCCATAGAAAAACCTGCACATGAATGTTTATGAAAGCTTTCTTCACAATTGCTAAAACTTGTAAATAACTAAGACATCTGTCAACAAGTCAAAGGATAAACCTACTGCAGTACATCTAGGCAATGGAACATTATTCAACATGAAAAAGAAATGAGCTATCAAGTCATAAAAAGATATGGAGGAAACTGACTACATATTACTAAGTGAAAGAAGCCATCTGAAAATGAAATATATCTACAACTATATGACATTCTGAAAAAGGCAAAATTATGGAGACATGAAAAGATCAGTAGTTGTCTGGGGTTTCGGGGGTGGGAAGGATGAGGAGGCAAGTACAAAGAATTTCTAGAGCAGTGAAAACACCATGTATATACCATAATGATGACACATGTCATTCTGTATTTATCCAAATCCATAGAATGGGCAAGAGTGAATCATTATGTAGGTTATGAACTTTGTGCGATTATGAGGTGTCAGTATAGGTTCCTTAATTCTAACGAATGGGCCAACCAATCTGGTGTGGGGTATTGGGAGAAGGTACACACGTGTAGGGGCAGGGGACACAGAGAAATATCTATACCCTCTGCTAAATTTGCTGTGATACTTAAACTGCTCTAAAAATTTAAGTCTCAATGAAAAAATGGACATGACTAATACTTAACAGCGGAAATAACATTTTTTGAGTCCAAAAGTGACAAAAAACTGAGATTAAGACTGAGATGTTTTTACAGTTGCTAAGTACCTGTGGGAAACAAAGTATTCTGCTCAATACAGTTAATAGTGGTCACTACGGAGAGGGTGCTATTGCAGATACATATTTCACCGAGTTGAGACTGCACAATCCAATCAAATAAACATATATATTCATGTTTCTTAAAGTGGCTAATAAATAAATTAAGGGAACTGAAGTCTAGAGTCTCAGGCTGTGGTTAACTATTTCATTAGCTTATAGCTTAGATGAGACTTAAGTGTGCTCAGGGTTGTTTGGTAAGTCCATGAAACTTAAACGAAGGAGAAACTATATAGAAAAATCGCTGCTCAGATGCTCTGTTAACTGTCTGGGAAAAGCATTTCTCCAGTAGGTGCTAGCAAATGGTTCAAGTTTCCTTCTACCACATCCTAATGCAATGCTTCAAGATGATGTTTTTAGAAGGATTCACTCAAACCCTAGTCTATATTTAAAAAAAAAAAAAGACAGTCTGATTTCTTTTAGTACTGAGAGTTTCAGAAAGACAATACATGAAACTTATGGTTGTCCTCTTTCTAGAATGAGTGTCTAGACCGATCAGAAGCTCCTAAGTCAGAAATTTAGGGACAAAAAAATAAAGTGCTAACTTTTGGGAGAAGCATCCATTCTTACTAGTAGGAATGGTTCTTACGAAAAGTGCTTTAAGTTCTTATACAAACTGCTTCATTCTTTTCTTTATGAATTGGCTACCAGAACCAGATTTTTTAATAATGGTAATACCATATCAACATATTATTAAATGGTCATTTCAGTAATAGAAGATGAGAGATGCAAAATTAACTGACTATACCATTCTGCAGAGGCCACTGTCCCTTCTGGTATATTTACTCTCACAACTGTGTCTTACTCTGTAAAGGATTATTAAATACCTTTCTTCTTCTTTTTACAAATTTAAACCTTGGACTCATCTTTCCCTTCTCTTCCATGACAAGTAATTCTCTCAACAAATTTCAAATTAAAAATGCCAATTGCATGCTCCAAAATTGGGGAAGTGTGTTGAACACTTTTGGGAAACAAAATATATGTAAGAGTTACAGGTGTGGTTTAGTTTTTCAAATGTTTATGGGTTGATACAATAATATAAGGTGTAGAACACTGTGACATTTCCTTTTACAATCTTAAATTTAAATCTGAGCATAGTAGACACTGGGAATTAACATTTATTTAATACTTTAAAATGGAATGAGTACAGAAAAGCTTAGGTTGAAATTCTACTTTCACGGAAGCTTGGAGGTCAGGTCCCTGTTGGATAGATTTCAAAGGCAGTGAATGGTTAACAACTAAGAAAAATGGTTAACATTCAAGAAAAATCCCTTGTGCTACAGATGCTAAATTAATTGGGGTATATAAACCAATTATATATCCCCTATTCCTCTCATAGTCAAATGGTATATACATTGGCCTGACCTTTCTTTTTTAAATTAATGTATCTTAGAGAACTTTCCATGTCAGAACACAAAGAGTGATCTCATCTTTTTCTTGTTCCTACAAGCATTTCAGAGTAGCCACATAGTATGCTATTGAGGGATATGCCATAATCAATTACACTGGTTAACACTGAGATTGTTACTGACTCAAAGAGGTCCTAATCTGTAGTATCTTGGTGTGCTGAACGTGAATATAATCCTGAAATTTTTTTATTAGCTTTCATTTCAAAGATATTTTATATGTAAATTTATCTAGTAGGACTGCAACAACATCCTAAATCCGCCTAGGATGATGTAATATTGCATCACATTGCATAATACCATCATGCACACATCATCCAGAGTTGATTGCATCATTTTCTGATGCAATGCAATACTACTGCCAGGCAGCTGCTGAAGTAAGCTGACGACAGCAGTGCACTATAGAAAGCCCTGTCGGAAAGGTTGAGCATTGAAAATATTTCAGACTTTGTGCGAGACAGTTTAAGCTACCGTTCCATAGAACTGTTATTATTTGATCCATTTAGGCACAATACAGAACAGTAATGCCTCAAAAGTGTGTTAATAGCGTGGACAATTTCTGCAATATTTGTGGGGAAGTGACATTTGTCAACCAGAAGAAAAATATCACTTCTCAAGTGAAGAAGGCTTATCATCTTTACTTTGGATGCAAGGTTGGTGACCAAGACAAGCCTTGGGCCCCGCATATATGCTGTGCTACATGTACAAAACAGCTTTCACAGTGGTTAAATGGCAAAGACCATCAATGCTGTTTGCAGTTCCCATGGTGTGGAGAGAGCCAAGCAACCCCATAAAAGACTGTTACTTCTATTTGGTTCCTCCTCTTTCCGGCCGAATAGCCAAGCAAAAGAAGTCAAGAATAGTCTACCCAAACATTCCGTCTGTTTAGACCAGTTCCACATGGTGAGGGACTTCCTTTTCCAGAAGCTCCAGCAGAATATTCTCTTGATTCATCTGATGAGGACAAGGGTGAGCCGACCTCTTCTTCTGTTCCATCAGCATGCAGTGATCCAGCTTTTCACTGTGGTGCATCATCAACCCCACACAGACTAACACAGGAAGAAATAAATGACATGGTCCGTGATTTGGACTTATCCAAGAACAAGGCAGAATTGCTAGGATCAAGACTCCAACAATAGAATCTTCTAGAAAAAGATGTCACAATTACTTTCTACCAAAAGCGCCACCAGCCGTTGGAGCCTCTCTTCAGAAAGGAAAGTACTCTGGTATTCTGTTCCAATATTGAGCCCCTCATGAATGCCTTAGAAACCACTCAGGACCCACAAGAATGGAGACTAGTTCTAGACTCTTCGAAACTGAGTCTTAAAGCTGTGCTTTTGCACAATGGAAACCGTCTTCCATCTATTCCAGTAGTGCATGCTGTCCACATGAAAGACATATGATAACTTAAAGCAGCTACTGAATTCCGTTGAGTATAACAAGTACAGCTGGCACGTCTGTGGTGATTTGAAGCTAGTTGCCCCTTTAATGGGACTGCAGCAGGGAAACATGTGTTTCTTATGGGAGTGGGATAGCTGAGCAAGTGAATTACACTTCTTGTGGAAGGAACGGACTCGCAGACAAAATGTAGCAGTTGGAGAGAAGAATATCCAGCACCCAGCTCTGGTCAAGGCTCACAAAATCCTGCTACCACCCTTTCACATCAAACCAGGTTTGATGAAGAATTTCACGAAAGCCACGCACCAGACCTCACCAGCTTTCCGATACCTGCATGAAAAATTTCCTCGACTCAGAAAAGCAAAGATTAAAGAGGGAGTTTTTGTGGGTCCTCAGATTCGAGAGCTCTTCAAAGATGACTGGTTCAACAACTTGCTGCAGGGTGATGCGAAATAAGCATGAAATGCTTTTTGCCTAGTGTCTACAAACTTTCTTGGGGATGTTAGGGCAGAAAACTACAAGGAACTAGTAGAAGACATGCTGATATGGTATCAGAAACTTGGCTGCAATATGTCTCTAAAGATCCACTTCCTTCATTCCCATCTGGATTTCTTCCCTGAAAACTGTGGTATGGTTAGTGATGAACATGGTGAACGTTTTCATCAAGATATGCATCACTGGAACAAAGATACCAGGGAAAATGGTCCACTACAGTGCTGGCTGACTACTGCTGGACACTCCCCAGAGATGCTCCTGAACAGTTGTGCAAGAGACAAGCAAAGAAATCTAACAAGTAGTCTATGACTTGTTTTTTTACAGGTATTAACCATAGGCCTATTACTTTTGGCATGCATTTTGTGATGTAAACATCAATTTTTTGCAGATTAGCAAAACACTAGAGTCAAAATTAGAATTTGACTGTCATATTCATGTTGAGCACATACAAATTGATAGGAAATGACTAATTTTATTTCAGTAACATGACTTTTGTAAAAATTTGTTGACCAGTGTTATTTATTTACTATTTATTTTACATCATTCTTCATTTTTGCACAATGCATGCTTTCTCCCCTCAGTTGCAGTCCCTGTAAAATTTCCACCACCAATTCACCCATGATCCGTCACCATAGTTCCTTCTGCTCTTCCTTGCCCTGTTTTGATCCCTCTCCCTCCGCTCCCATGCAGAATATTTATGATTTTTAGTTGCCTGTTAATTTTTTTAATTATAATTATTATTTTTTCCAATCCCTTATTTGCTTCCCCTATATTCCTCCTATAAGTGAAACCATCCAATATTTTTCTTTTTCCTTCTTTATGCCCTAATTGATTTAACAGTCATTTGTTGATAGAAATTTAGCATTGCTAACCTGAAGGATATGTAAAATGAAGGATAAAGCAAATAAGAAATTATGAGATATTCCTATTCTTCATCCTTGTGTCCTTAAAACCCAGAATTCTCATATATACATAATTTCAAAACAATGACTAAACCAGGAACTATGAACATCTTGAGTTTGAAATGAAGACTTCTTCGGAGAAATAGCTGATTCCAGGGACAAGAAATGTATAAGATGTACTTGAAATATCTAGTCATACAAGATAGCAAAGCAGCAAAAAATACAAGGCGTCATTCAAAAAAGACTCAGAACTATCTAGGCTATCTAGGGTGTATAGAATCATAGACAGGGCTAGAAAGGGCCAGAGACTGAATCTTGACATTAATCCATGAATTACTTATTAACACTGTCTACCTGCCCAACACCGCACTAATATTGCAGAGGAACAAAAAAAATCATGATATTATTTGTGAAAATGAATATGCAGTCCAGTATACTAGCAATTAGCCACATGTAGGTATTTGCTTTTAAATTAAAATTAAAAAAAAAATTGTTCTTCAGTCTCATTAGCTATGTTTTAATATGTCTCAACAGCTACATATGCCCTGTCCAAGTCATGGCTGTATCTTGTTTAGGATGGTGATAGTGTCCTAAGAGGTCTGCATAGTGCCACCACTTCCATTCTCACCCCACAGCCAGAGGACCCTTTGGGTCAGAACATGTTACTCCGCATAAAACTTTTCAAAGCCTTCTCCTCCCACTCAGAGTGACAGTCAAACAATACAACCTATCTATCTGGCTCCATCTACCTATGGAGGCTCCTTCTCACCTCTCTAATCTTATCTCTCCATGTTAACCCCTGTTCAGATCTGCTTCCCACTCTTTCTTCTGCCTGGATATACTCTTCCCACACCCCCAGGGCTCACAACCTTACTTCCTCAAGTCTCTGTTCAAAAACACCTCAGAGAGGCCTGCTCTGCCCCTGCTACAGTATATGCTATCCTTACCCCAAATCAGGCAACCTTTATTCCTCTTCCTATAACACAAAACAATGGACAGTATATACATATTTACTTCTTATGTCTTCTCCACTGAAATGTCAGCTCTATGATGGCAAGGACTTGGTGTTGCTCACTGTTCGATCCCCTAACTCTTGGCATTCAACACATATTTATAAAAAAAAATGGAAGAATTTCTACATTGGTTCATTTATTTTAGCAGGCCTTATACAACTATGACTGAAATAAACCAACATGCTTTCAAGTTAAAGAAATCACTTTTGTTTTCTTTTCCTTTTTTTTTTTTAATTCCCAAGCTCCTCACAGGAAAATGAAATACTTACAATTTACTACAGAAAATGTATTTGACCTCTAGGAGTATTTGAATAGTATACTTAATATTTACAAATAACACATTCAAAATTTCTAAATTACAAATAGCTCATCTCAACTAAATTCATTATATAAGCTTTTAATAAGTCTTCTTAGCACAGGTATAACAGACATAATCTTTACATTACCCTATTTGTGGGATAAGGAGGAAAATAATCATATTCAATATTTATTAAATTAGTATTAGAAAGTGTTTATAATGTGACTCTATCAAGAGAATAAAGTTTTTTTCAGAACTTGTTGGGTATCTCAATCTATACCTTTACTCAAGCAAGTTGAGTCAGAACAGATAATTACTGATGACTAACAAGAAAAAAAAAACTCAGAAAATCTCTGGAAGAGTCACGGAGACAGGGTGAAGACTCACACAGTGAAGAATGGCCCCCAGGTCACACCAAAGTTTCCCTGACTTAAGCCTCACCATCTCCGCCACAGGGCATCACTGGGGCTCACCAAGGGTATCCCAGAAACTCACTGCTCACTCTAAAACCAGTTCCTCCCCTGCCACCCTCACCAAAAGAAATGTATTCTGGAAAGACTGACAGAGTTTGAGTCACACGTTTGATGTTTAATTATGGGACTGGACTTCTAAAGGGTGACGGCCCCACAGTTTGCCAAAAATTGGAAGAATTGGCTACTAACCTGGTTGTTACATATCCTGAAAGCAAGATAAAGCTCCCATCTCTCAAAACTGAGGAAGTACTTTCAAATAATAATTCCTTGTAATAACTCTTATAAATCCATTTAGATTGGATTAATCCTCAGAACTATGTAAGAGCATATTTATCACACTATACTATAATACATATAAGAACATAATGAATTGTGATGTAATTCTAGTCTGAATAAAAACATGTATAGATGTCAGCTTATTCCATGGAAAGTTGAGAATGTCCTCTGTACTGTACTAAACTAATAAATTAAAATTCAAAGGGGATTATTCTTGTAAATTATGCTAATTATGATAGCATAATGCTAGGATTGGGTTACAAAATATTCAAAAAATGAAATTGGCCCAATTAGGCACACCCTCTGATACAATCTGAGAAGCTAGAGAAACCACTTTAAAAAATCAACCCTCTGCATGTGATTTTTCTTATGCGTTGTACACTGAAGATTCATAATCAATGCACTAGATGAAACATTTTAAAGACTCATTTGGGGAGATTAGTGATCAGGAGAAGGGATTCCCAAGTTTCTTAATTTTGAGGAATCTATGGAACGTTTCCAACAGGGATCAATTTTGTCCAGAGCTGACCTTTGGAAGTCTCTGCAGTTCCTGAGTCTCCATCTCAGCAAATACCTCACTGCTTGAGCTACAGTTATTTACATATCTGTACAAGTACAACATGTGCTCCTTAAAATAAAAAATTGCATCCTTGTTATCTTGGAATCCCTGTAGTGCTTTGTTCATAGCAATTATCCATTAAATATTTATTTGATTAACATGTGGAGAAATCTTTAAGAAGCTTTAAACTGCCAGTTGTATGGAAAGAATTTTTCCTCTTTTCATTTCTGAAATTCCAGTTGTACTCTTCATGGTAAGACATGAAAACGCTGTTTATTAGATGTTGGCAATTAATTTCTAGACCATTTTACTTTTCGTCTTTCTTAAGAATAATATTTCTCTTCAATTCAAATCTGTAGTAAAGTATTTTAGGCTGGAAGGGACAAACATTAATTTTATGTTTGTAGCTTTGTGTTTCCTTTAGATCAAATAAGTTCTGGAAAGCAAATTGTCCTAGAGACAGGAAAACATCTCTCTCCATCATCTTGACTTCCTCTTATTTTTTCCTTGGTAGACACAAGATTAGAGCTTACACTATTTTGACAACTATTTCTGAATGTTTTTGGACATTTTTGAGAATTTCATACAAGGGATGGAATCTCTAAGGTGATTATACCCATATCTAAAAAAATGATTATACTTTCAGAAATTAACAGAGATCCAGACGTCCATACACAGATCCTAATTATACGTGTATTCCTAATACTCCAGACATCTACTGCTGGAAAATGCCCAAAAGAATTATGTACATACATCACAAACAGGCAGATACTAGAATGTTCAGAGCAGAGCTGTGTATAATAACCCACCAACAGCAGAATGGACAAAATGTTATAAAATATCCCTAATGAATGAGAAAATACAGTTTACAATGCATACAGTTGTAAATAAATCTCACAAACATAACATTGAATGAAAGACTCTGGATACAAATGGTATGTTTTTATAAATACACCATTTATAGAATCCCCTTTGTTAGACGAGTGACTAAAACATGAATTTCCCCCTGAGATGCTGGTATGTTTCTTGATTTGAGTGCAGTTTACATGGGTGTGTTTGTGAAAATGTATTCACATAAATGATAGGTACACTTTTTATGTATATATGCAAAGTATCATACAAAGGTTAGAAGAAAAAGCCTGTTTTAGCACAAGAAATTAATCTCACAAAGAATATTTACTAGCCCTTCATATACCAAGCACAGGAAAACAGTTAAGATGACCTTCAGGTTTTGAAAGGTAACGTTTGAGAGGCATCCAGTCACGTGTGGTACCAACATAGCTCAACATGCAGCTGTTTGTAGCTCTCAATTTCCCTTGAAGGGTGACACAAAGGAATAAAGAAAATGTACATATGTTTGTATACATTAAAGCATTCAGCAAAAATGTTACATGATCAGCCTCCCCAAGGGGTAATCCTCAGGAGCAAGATATTTAGCAAAGAGAGTGAGATTTTAGATATACTCACTCAGTGATTGTGGAAAAGTTTAGAAAACTGATTGCAAATGTCAAGTATAGGCTGCTTAAGGCACCATAATGCCCTCAAAAGTGTGTAAACACAAGAAAAATTAAGAACAAAGAATATTAAACTCAGTGTATGATTAAATGTTTTACAACTATTTAAATCCTAGCTACATCTGGCAACACATACATTTTTCTAGCAAACCACAGTAAGTATTAGAAAAATATTAATGTATTTTATTTGTTCATATATTACATTGTAAATATATTACCACTACATTCTTCTGAGATCTAACACTTAAGAAGCTTATGATTTGACTCTTGAGTGAATAGTTTTCTACAGTCAAACATAGGTTTCTGAAAGTATAAGTTGAACCTGTCAAAAATCTCAGAAGCTCTCACAAATGCTTTAAGGTAGTGCATCAAATTAAAAGTGACACACATTTAATGTTATGTTTGTAGAAACTCTACTACTGATTTCTTAAGTTAAGGAATTAGCAGTCAGAAAACACATCCACTTTTCTAGGCAGTCATCACCCATTTGTCACATATCAGTGCCAGCAGGTGAGTATCATAGGTCAGAGGGGCACCCAGGCTGTCATTGGCTGGAACAGATGGATGAAAATTACATCTAGTTGAACCCAATATCCACATCATAAGTGTTACATGAGACAGAAGGAGAAGGGAGAACAGCAGTTGTCAGGGTGGCTCAAGGAAGTTTTCCCAGGAAGTGGCTTTTGAACAGGGTCTTTAGAATGAGCAGGGTTTGCTGGGAAGTACAGAAACAGAATGGCATTGCAGCTGGGGCCCAAGTCACAGAGGTGGGAGTTTAAGCTTCTAAGTCCCTTTCCAAGTTATGATAATTGTAGCATAAAGCTGGGGTAGGAGAAGCTGGGAAGAGAAAGTGCAGGAAGATACTACAAATGAAGATATTACAGATTCGGCATTGTTAAGAAGACATCAGGAAGTTAGTTTATCTACTGTAGTAAAGGAGTATACGTATTATCTATTGGTTTTCACCTTTTTCATCATAATAGAATGCATGCTCATTTGAAAACATAAAAAAATTATTTCTTTAAAAATTTATTTTATTTATTTATGCACACAAGAGCTGGGGTATAGGTCAGAAGTGCAGGAAGGTGAGAAGATTCACCAGAGACAGAGTGGGGAGCAGAACAGGTGGCTTGACTGAATTACACTGCTGAGGGAAGCAACTGGTGAGACAGGAGAGGTCTGCTGCGACATGCATAAAAATTTTGCATGCAAAACTACTACTCACAGATAACTATGAATAGTAACTTGGAATGCTAGTATTAATCTCTTTTGCCTAAGTGTAGGTTTTGTTTCATTTTAACTGAAGTGTAACCACACTAAATAAAATTTTGTACCTTCCTTTTTATATAACACTAAATCACAATTTCAAGTTGTTACTATGAATTCTTTGTGACCATTATGTAAAAATTCCATTAAATATATATAGTATATTTTTTATGGTAATTTTTAAAATAGTTATAAATATGCTATTCATTTAGGCAAAAAGTTCCTCCATCAACCCATATTTGGGATTAACTCCTCAGAGTCAATTCCCACAAGAATATCTTGGTCACATATTAAGGTTCTTGACACATATAGACAAATTATGAAGCTTACATTGAAGGCATCTCTGGATGGGACAGTTCTTTCTGGATAAGCTCTTTGAAAACGATCTTTCTTTAGCCTTTTATATATAGCTATTGGTTTCTGTATTAGGACTAATAAATATTAATGTGGAACAACTTAATCAATTAAGCCAAAAATTCCAACAGGAAAACACAAACACATTTTCCTAGCTTTTAGATGCATGCTTTGCAAAATACCACAAACCATTATTTTAATAGCATAGTAATTTCCAGTTGGGAAAGGTAAAATGATTACCATTAAAAAGAAGTGGTTCATCCCACACTTTGAATTGAAAATCATATCTTCAATAGAGTTTTGTACAGTCTTCTGCATGTAGGTATATTTGTCTGTATTGATTGTAAATTTAAATAGTTTTTTTTTCTGCTTCAACCAAGTTGGCGAAAGTAACAATAAACATATTTTTAGTACCAGTACAGAACAAGAACATTCAAACAAATGATTCTGATAACCTTTAAGGACTCAGGCACCTGAGAGCAATAGTATATTTAATCAAAGTTATGCAAAATTCCTGGAATAGCAAAAACCTATTAATGTTTTCCCCAAGTCTTTTAAGCCTTTAACAAAGCTCATCAAAACAAAACAAAACAAAAAAAGATCAAAGTCCTAAAGGGGAAAGCATATAAAATATGAGGAAAAGGCAGAAAAGTCACAGACTACCTAAGACACAGAACTACCTAAGTTCATTTTACATCTGGCTCATAAACCCTGTACCCTAACGCAGTTTTCCTTCTTTTTTTATGTCACCAAGTTGCTCTAGTGCAGATATGATGGTTTCAATTAGATATGCAAACTGCTTGTCTATGAGGCCAAAGAAATAAGCAGTGGGACATATTTAACTCTCAAAATTTGACTGTACCTTTTTCCTTCCTTCCCCTTTCTGTATTTTTCTGATTTTTTAAGAGTGTGCATAAGAAGAAAAAAACACCCAAATTTTAAAGCCTTTCTATAGCTAAAGAAATAATAAGCAAAAGGAGGCTTATGCATACTTCATAATAACCTGGCATTTCTAACTCAGGGTCACAGTTTTTTCACTCAAAGTAATTTGAAAAGCTTTAGAAATACTTGAAACATCTGCAAGTACAATAAGGAGGAATCAAATGTTATTGTGTTCTTTTATTGACTAGAAACTTAAACTGTGGACATAGTTTTTCTTTTTTTTTTCTTCTTGGAAAAGGCGGATTATAGCTCGCCCTTAGGACGGATTTTCACAATATCTCGTCCATAAAGGGGAAGTGTGTGACTGCGTGTAACAAAGCTGCAACAGCCCCTTGATTAAAGCTTTTAGCCAGACGAAGGTTAATCATTATAAGATTTGGTGATTAACTGGCTGTTTTCAGAGAAAGCACTGAGTATCTCATTTCCATCTGTTCAATTACAGGAGGCTCCAGATTCTGGAAGGGTTGGGTGTTATAGTCATGAAACAGAAACAGCCTACATGTGGGAAGGTAGTCACGACTTGATGTAGAGGTGATACAGGCTGCTCAGGGCACCCACCCAAAATAATAACAGGGTCCTCCATGGCTTAGTGTTCTTCTGTCTCTACATCAGTCTGGTGCTGGTGCTGTCATAGATCTTTGCTCTGGGTAGCTTAAAATTTAAAAAATGCTGGGCTGCATTTAAAAGCAAGTTTTTGCCAAATAAAGTGAACTTTTACTAAGTTAATGTCTTGCCACTTAAACCTAAAAGAATTTTGGGGAACTAAGGTTTCATTCTTTTCACAATGGGGTTCCCTCCAGTGTAGATGAGGGTGTAGCACCAGGAACTGGAAGGAAGGAAGGGAGGGAAGAAATGGGACCATCTCAGATATTCATATGATTTGGCTAGATGTGAGGGAAGCACTCTCCATGTGACTTAATCTTTGTATTAATGATCACATTTCAAAATTTTGTAAGTTCAATGCCCTGGGTGATTCACTATGCCTGAAAACACTGTAAATAATCTATTATTCGGTGGCAATATCATTACTTTCTCTTTTTAAAGTATGTAGCCATTTTAAGAGTTATTTCTCTGTAATTATCATTAGGAGTTTTAACCTTAGTGATCATACCAAATTTTTTTAAAAAGGGAATCTTTTTTTTTTTTTTAAAGATTTATTTTTTATTTATACATACAAGCTGGGGTACAGGCCAGAGGTGTGGGGCGGCGAGAGACAGAGCGGGTAGCAGAACAGGCAGATCAGAAATACACTGCTAAGGGGAGCAGCGGGCAAGGCAGAAGAGGTCTGCCGCGCCATGCGGGATTCTCCCTGGCCGGGCGTCGAACTCACGTCGCTGCTGCCGACAGCTCCACAGCGCATCGCTTAACCGCTGCGCCACCAGGGAGGCCCCCTTAAAAAGGGAATCTTTATGAAGAAACAGAAGAAAGAAAACCTTGAGACTATATAATTCATATAAAAACTGTTCTCAGGCCTCCCTGGTGGCGCAACAGGTTAAGCGCAACACTATGAAGCTATACAGAGCCGCTACAGCATAAGTTTGATCCCCAGCCAGGGAGATTCCCACATGGCGCAGCAGACCTCTCCTGCCTTGCCCGCTGCTCCCCTCAGCAGTGTATTTCAGTTGATCTGGCTGCTCTGCTCCCCACTCTGTCTCTGGTGAGTCTTCTCACCACCCCACACCTCTGGCCTACACCCCAGTTCTTGTATGCATAAATAAATAAATCTTAAAAAAAAAAACTGTTCTCAAGATGTTGGGGGAGAAAGGATGGGCTGAACAAACTCCACAGATAGATTTTTACGGACCCCACCCCCACCTCAGACCAGAGAGAGCCAAGACACTTAAGACTACAAATCCCATAATGCCATCATCACCGAAGGGAGGACGCTGGGAACTGAAGGTGGAGTTGAGCAGCCATGTTGGAAATATAACCAGACATTACATGTGGTGGGGGGCCATTTTGTGTGGTCGCTGGGGTTTCAGTGTGCATTTGGGATTCCAGCTCAGTGGAACTGGTAGGAGCATTCACCGATTTATTCTTTCTTTTTTCCTCTTCCTTTTGTAAATAAACCCTTTCTTAGAGTTAGTGTGTGTGCCTACACTTGTGTTCTATTATAAGTCCCTTTTTAAGCGCACCAGTGAGGACCCACAGTGAGGCACCCCATTTTATATCGGGGCTGCTCTGTAACAGTTTTGGCGCCCAGTGTGGTTGGACAGGGTACCTGTGGTTGACCAGGCCAAGGTAACTTGCATTGGTCACCCTGAGTACATTAGGTCTGTAGGACACGTGGCACAATCTTTCTGTTTCAAGTCGCAGTAAATTTGTTTGTTTTTCTCTTTCCTTGCATACAGACAAACATGGCCTCAACCATGAGTTTCAGTGATTTTTTTCCTAATATAAGTTCGTTCAGTTTTCTTCCAACCTTTAGTTTAAATACCCTCTTGCCTTTAAATATTACTTCCAGTTTTATAAACATAAACAATTTGGTTAAACCTGGAATATGGCAAATGATTTTGCTGATGTACGCATCCATGGGTGGTTTACAAGTCATCCCTACTTTACAGCTGGTGTTTCTGGGTGTCTTTTTGGTAATGTGTTTAAGCCTCATTTGCTACATTTTTGGTTCTGTGAGGGGTGGACGTTCTGCTTCACCTACTGGGAATATTCGAGAACAAACCCAGACTCTTAATATAGCTATTAAGAGTATGCAGGACCAGATGCAGTAGGCCTTAAAAAGTATGCAGGACCAGTTACAAGATGCCCTCTGTAAACTGGATATGGCGAAGGCTCGCGGGACTGCCCTGTAACAAAGATAGAAAAGCAAACACAAACTGAGGTGAAGGGCAAAATAATGAAAGTGGTTTTCTTATCTGACTTTGGGATGTGGGGGAGAGGAAGTCGCTCCATTTTTTTCTCATCCCATTTGTTTAGAGTGCTTCAGAACAGGATTCCAGAAAAGAAGAGAAAGAAGATAGATTTGTGGATTCATCCTACAACAGGCTATCCCAGGATCAAGAGAAAATAAGAACATTCTGTGTGCAAAGGTGCTTCATGTGAATGATCTTAACTGAACACTCACAACTCTTTGATGAAGGTACTCTTATGATCTCAGTTTCACAGATGAGAAAATTGAGGCTCAGAGGTTATACCCGCTTTTTTACTTGACCTCCTCATCCTTCACAATTCCCCAAAAATATGCCAGACCCCTTATTAAATATTTCCAGAACTTCAATGTCTTATGTGGTAGCCACTAGTCAGATGTATGTGATCAGTGAGCCCCTGGAATGTGGCTTCCCTGAATCGACATGGAAGTGTGAAACACACATGGAATTTGAAGACTAAGTATCAAAAAAAGGGTAATACAGAATACATTAGTAATAGTGTTTTATATTGGTTCCATGTAGACAAAGGAATACTTTAGATACATTGAGTTAAATAAAATATATCATTAATTTCACTTTTAATTTTTAAAATGTGGCCACTAGAAAAATTTTACATATTATTCATGCCATATTTCTATTGGAAAGAGCTATAATAGGGTATCCCTTTGGTAACACACAATACAGTTGTAATTACCTATTTATTTTTTTTTGGCCAGACAATAAGATCTAAGAGGGAGGGACATGTCTGTTTTATTCCTCCCTGGTAACCCAGAGCTGGGGACAGCAGCTGGTGTAGCATGCTTAAATGGAGTTGTTGAGATAATGAAGACTAGTAATGGTGCAGATCAGTTGGGAAAAAGCAGCAAAGCAAACACACTATCTCCTTTAGCACAAAATGTGAATGTGCCATTTAATCTTCATGTTAGAAAGGAGATGGTGGTTATTGACTTTGGATTAAGAATAGAAATATATTATCAGAGATGTAAGTGAGGCAAATCAACTTTATTTTATCTATAATCAAAAATTTATACTATTTGTTGAGTGCATACTATGTGCAAGGTACTGAGCTCTGTGAACTTTATATACATGTTCTTATTTAATCCTTACAATACACTTAGGAGGTGGGTACTATGGTTATTAACCTGTTTTTTTAGATAATGAACTTGAGTCTTAGGCTAATAAGTGAGCTTCTCAAATTCACATAACTAAGAAGTAGCAGACTCGGCATTCAAACTCAAGCGGTCTAGATCCAGCTTCCTTGTTGATTATTCCTATAGCAAATATTGCTATAGCCCAGCTTCCACAAAAGTATAAAGAGAAGCTTCTGCCCATAAACAAGTCTCTACTCTAAGCATTTATTTTTCATAAGCCTTAATAATAATTACAACAAAAAAGCATTTTATCAGGTACTTACTTTTGTCAGACATTGTAATAAGAACTTTCCATCAATTATTTTATTCACTCTTTACAATAATTTTAAGAGGTAGATATTCTTCATCTCTATTGTAAATATTATAAAATGACTACTAATATGACTTTTACAATGACTAGAAGCAACCAAAATGTGCAATTCTATATAAATGGTCAAAAATAAGTGATGATACAACAGATTTAGGGGCTATTTGCAACAATTACAAATAAAATTTCATGAAGAGCTAAAATACGATTACATTACAAATGATTAATGACTACACTAAAAACATAAGTGCAAGTATGTCCTCTTCACCATTATAATGGAAATCCTAGCCAGTGCAACAAGACCAGGAAAACAAAAGTTACACAGGGACACGCCCCCAAAACATGGCGGTGAACAGATGCTAGGATCAGGCTCTCCTGCAAAAAATCGATTCTTGGGGAAAAATATCCCTAACTTTGAGAGCTGTCTCAACGAGAACCGGATACCCTACACAATACACTCGACCCTGGGGGTGCTTTGGACTTATAAATAAACTGAAGAGTCGGAGTAAAGAGAAGAGAGGGGACATCTAATCCCACACAAAGGAGGAGCAGAGAGG
>PVIJ01008469.1:51949-74108 GCA_004024925.1 Scalopus aquaticus | reverse complement strand
TATAGTTTGAAATCAGGGAGTGAAATTCCTCCGTTTTCTTTCTTTTTAGTTAGGAGGGCTTTAGCTATGCGAGGTTTTTTGTGGTTCCATATGAATTTCATCAGTAGTCGATCTATTTCTTTGAAGAATGTCATTGAGATTTTTATTGGAATAGCATTGAATCTGTAAATTGCTCTTGGTAGGATTGCCATTTTGATAATGTTAATCCTTCCAATCCATGAACAAGGGATGCCTTTCCATCTTCTTGTGTCTTCTTCTATTTCTTTCAACAGAGTTTTGTAGTTTTCTTTGTATAAGTTCTTTATGTCTTTTGTTAGATTTATTTCCAGATATTTGATTTTTTTGGTTTTGATTTTGAAGGGGATGGATTTCTTAATTTCTTCTTATTCAGATTGGGTGTTTGCGTAGAGGGATGCTACTGACTTTTGTGCATTGATTTTGCATCCTGCTACTTTACTGAACTGGTCTATTATTTTGAGCAGTTTTTCTATGGAGTTTTTAGGGTTTTGTATATATACCCTACCAACTGGGAAAAGATTTTTGCACACAATACATCTGATAAAGGACTGATTACAAAAATTTACAAGGAACTCACACAACTCAACAAAAACAAAGCCAATAACACAGTCAAAAAATGGGAAGAAGAGCTCAAAAGGCACTTCTCCAAAGAAGAAAAGCAAATGGCCAACAGATACATGAAAATATGCTCAACATCACTTATAATCAAGGACATGCAAATCAAAACCACTATGAGATACCACCTCACACCTGAGAGGATGGCACACATTAAAAATGCAGGCAACAACAAATGCTGGAAAGGATGTGGAGAAAAAGGAACTCTTCTACACTGCTGGTGGGAATGTGAACTGGTCCAACCACTGTAGAAGGCTGTATGGCGATTCCTCAGACTGCTAAACATGGAGCTCCCATACAACCCAGCAATACCCCTTTTGGGAGTTTACCCAAAGGACACAAAAACACTAATCCGAAAGGATACATGCACCGTATGTCCATTGAGGCACTATTCACAATAGCAAAGGTATGGAAGCAACCCAGATGTCCAAAAATGGATGATTGGACCAAGAAGATGTGGTACATATACACAATGGAATACTATCCAGCATTCAAAGAAGATAAACACATGCAATTTGCAGCGACATGGATGGAATTAGAGGGAATCATACTCAGTGAAATAAGCCAGAAAGAAAAAGAAAAATATCGAATGGTTTCACTTATAACCGGACTATAGGGAAACCAAATAGGAGAGAGACACTCAACGGTGGGGGGTGGGGGGACGGATAAGGGCACAAAATGGAATAGAAAAGAATACAAGGGACCATGGAGATGGATCACGGGTGAATTGGTGGTGGGCTACCCAAGGGGAATACAAAATGTAAAAGACATAAATAACAATAAAAAAGAATAAATTCTCTAAGATTTGTTATTTGTGAAATGGGAATAATAGTGACTCTTGGTAGTATTAATCAAGGTATCCTTAACTCCTTTTCCTTTTGCCCGTCAATGCCCGATATTCAGTGTTTTACTGAGCGGTGTTGGTTAAGTCTGGTCTTCAGATTGAGTCTGCTTCAAAGATTCTGGGAAAGTTTTTGGGCAAGGCTAATAGCAAGACTTAAGTCCAGAGGTATCCTTGAGCTCAGGGCTTTTAGAGATCTGAGGAAGACTGTGTCTGTTGTTTTTCCTTTCCCGTTTTTACAGTTAGGGCTCTGTGAGGAGATAAAGACAGAAACAGTTATGGAAAATACTAGTGATGGGAGAAAAGAAAGATACAATTCAAGATAAAATGAAAGAAGGAAAGCAAATCTTCTAAAACAATAATCATGAGATTATGAAAGATTATGAGATTTATAACTCCAGTCCCTAACAAAATCTATTTTCATTTTTCCATGTACTATTGTGGATCTTGATTATATGATTCCACTCTTTATGTGGTTACAATCTCAGCAGAACAAAGTTTGTGTTTGCTGGCTAGATTAACATGTAATCTGACATTAACCTGTGTTTTTAGTCAGAACCCACCCATTTCAGATTATTTTCCACATTAACTACCATCAAAGAAAATAACCAAGTTTAACTTGCATCTGTGTAGTCTCTCACTTATCGGTCACAGAAATCCTGTAGAATAAATCAATTTACCGTCTGTTTTCTGACTTTAGTGAGGTTTAGTAGAGCCACATACAAAGAAACCACTTTGCTTTCTACAGAGATACATAAATCCATCAGACACCAATTTGCTACCTCCTTTTGGACTGGGTCGCAAGAGCTGTGGTTGTGAGTTGAGCTATAATTAGTGTGTAGCCATTGAGCAGCACTTGTCGCTTCAGGCCAGCAGGGGGCGTGTGAGTTCCAGGGCACCCGTCAGTGTAGCCAGGGGGCGTGGCTCTGCCTCCTTGACTGACAGCTAAGGATGCGGACGACGATGAGGTAATAGAAGCCGGAGCACGGAGGGCGTGGAGCTGTGGGTGCGTGTGCGTGCGAGTGAGTGTACGAGTGTGTGCATGAGCCGAAGACACTACGTGTCTGAGCTCAAGTACTGGACACTAGTCACGCTGCATTAAAAAAAAAAACCCATCTCCGGGAGGCGACAGCTGCGGTCCCGAGTCCGCGTCATGGCGGGTCGCTTTTCCGCCTCTCGGTTCTGGGGAAACCCCCGCGGGCGCAGATTTGCTTGTGCCCCTCTCTGGGGAGGGGCGACACCTTCTGGAAGCGCCTGAGCCGAGCCACAGCGAGGGGGAGCTGTCGCCCGGGCGGGGACCGGCTTCGTGCGGCGCCGGGGGCGGGGGGCGGAGGGAGGCGGGGGAGGGGAGCACGGCGTGCCCGTCGGAGCGCGGACGTGCGGCCAGATCCCACCCCGGAGTCTGCAGAGCTCCAGGCGCAACTGGTGCCAGGGCTGGGTGCTCGCCCGGCCTCGCGTCCCTGCTCGCGGCCGCCGGGGCTCCGGCCGCGCGCCCGCCGGGCGGCTTTGCAAGGCGGGGGCCTGTTTGCCAGGCGCGGGGCATTTGCATGAAGCGCCCCGACCCCACGGAGCAGCGGCAGCAGCGGCGGCAGCGGCGGAGCCCGGCGGCGGCGGCGCGCGGTCGCAGCCAGGCGGCCCCGGTCTCCGGTCCCCGGTGGATGCGCGGCTGGGGAGGGGCCCATGGGCCGGAGCTGAGGCTGCCCGGGGCGGCGGGGCGCGGGGCGGGGGGCGCGGTCGAGGCCCGGAGGCGGCGGCGCAGGAGGAAGCGGAGGAGGGCGGGAGCGCCGGGCCCCGGAGGCCGGCATCTCAGCGCCGCCGCCGCAGCCCCGGGCGCGCCATGCTCCTGGCCTCGGCCGTGGTGGTCTGGGAATGGCTGAACGAGCACGGCCGCTGGCGACCCTACAGCCCGGCCGTGAGCCACCACATCGAGGCGGTGGTCCGGGCCGGGCCGCGCGCCGGGGGCAGCGTGGTGCTGGGCCAGGTGGACAGCCGGCTGGCGCCCTACATCATCGACCTGCAGTCCATGAACCAGTTCCGCCAGGACACGGGTGAGCCGGCCGCCCCGCCCCCGCAGGCCCACCCCTCTCCCTGCCCGCCGGTCTCCCGCCTGCGGAGCCCCCGCGCCCACCCGGCCGCACTCCGCGCGGGGTGTCGCCAAGAGGGGGTCGTGGGGCGGGCGCTGTGTTCCCCTCTCCAGGTCGCCCCTGCAGGGAGCGTCCATGCACGTATGTCAGTGTTCTGGGTGTGCAAACCGAGCTTCAGCCCAGCCCCTAAGACCCCCTCCGCCCTTCCGCCCCCTCTTTTAAGAGCCGGTGACACTAAGTCCTCCCGTGTGGACCTTCTGGGGCCGCCCCAGCCCACACGCAGCCGCAGCTCCCAGGAAGGCGGCCGGCTCTGCTTTGCCTCGGCGCCCAGGGCCCGCAGCGACCCCCCAGGGAGGATCTCCCTCTGCTGAGTCCTGGGTGTGGAGACGGGGGAGGAAGCAGGGATTCCCGGGAATCTCTTAGCCGCCGTCTAGTATGAAGGGCCGGGCCTCCGTGGGAGAAGAGCTGGCGGGGGCTGGGGGCGGGTTCCAAGGCTTGAGGCGCCCGGGGTGCCGCGGCAGGGCCGGGGACGCCGCTCTGCACCGCCGAGCGCTGAAGCAACAGGCCTGAGCAGATGGAGAGAGGAGGGGGAGGGCCGGGCTCCGGAACGCGGCAGGGAAGCCGCTGCTCCCTTTGTCGTGGAGGCGGCGGATTCCAGAGGAGAGAGTGTCCCCAAGCCGCCTCCTGAAAGCGTAGCCGGGGAGGCACGCTCTGGCGTCCCCTCCACGAAGCTCGCGTGTTTTCGTGAGAAGCCACTTGCCACTGTGGCCACTGTCACCCCGCCTCCCTGCTGACCGGCCTTTCCTGGTCCCAGGAGGAAGAGAGCCCGCAGGAGGAGGTCGGGGTGGGGGGCTTCGAGTGGGGGTGGCAGGGCAGAGCAGCTTCCCTGTGCTCTGGCTCCAGGGACCCTCGGCGAAAAGTCCCCTCCGTGGCTGCCTCTTCATGGGGGCGGGGCTGTTCTGGAATCCGGGCTGGACTTGCCAGAGTGTAACCCAGGAACCTCGAGAGACAGGTGGGGGGAGGGGAGCGTCCCAGAGGGTCAGAGAACAGCTGTCCGGGCGGCGGGACATCTTAGCTTCCTCGGAAAGCCCCGCATCCTGTGTGCTAATCGCGGTGGTCATGGGAAGGGAACCTTTGCACCCGCTGCTCCTCTTCCCTCATCACTCCCAACTACCTTTTGCCAAGGACTTTGAAGACCTTTTGAGAGATGCTCTGTGGGGAAAAGATTCCAGAAGGGCTAGCATCTGGGGGGGCTTAAACCTTGGTGGGAAAGTGGGGGTGGAGCTAAGAGTGGCTGGGAGGAGGAGGGAATAAAGAGGAATGTGGGGAGATTGAGAAAGAGGATTAAGTGTGACGAGGAGGAGGGAGCGAATGTAATTGTGCAACTTGGAGAGAGGTTGTGGAGGTGAAGGCGGAGATGGGGGGTGCAGCAGAGCTTTGGTGGTGGGACCAGGGGGTGCAGCAGTGAAGTAAGGCGCCTGCCAGGGGATTTCGGTTCAAAACAGGCAGGTGTCCACTTTCCTGCTGCAGACTGCATCTCTGCAGGTCCCACCTTTGGGGCGCGAGTGAAAGCATCACCAGTGCTTGGGGAGGGGGACTAGGCAGGATCCTAGGGAGACCCTTTCCCACAGAAGTGAAGTTCTAAGAAAGCTGGCTTGAGAGACTGGAGCGACCCCCCTTCCCACAGGAGAGGCTGCTGCCTGCTGTTAGCAGTTCAGTGCCAGGCTGAGGCTTCGCAGATTTTAGACCGGAAGCCAAGACCGGCCTGGGATCCTATTAAAGACTCTCTGGGTGTGTTTCACATTCTTGTCGGTCTTCGAGGTGGCCGTTCATCCTGCTTAGGTTTCACCGCTCGCTCTGATGGTCTCTCGGTCCACAGGGTCTGCGTGCCAGCGCCAGCTGCCCACTGGGCAGAATCCCCAGGAATGCTGGGTCTGCCAGGGAGCTGGCAGAGCAGAACAGGATCTCTGGGTCTGGCTCTCAGCCCCTCCTCTCCCTTCTCTTTGCGCGGGCGCGCACACACACATGCAGAGTTCCTCTCAATATAGCTCATTGATGTGCCCCTGACAGGGTGGGAACATCAAACCATCGGCTCCCAGGCAACGCTGGCCCAGCACAGGCAAAGTTCCATCAGTGCCCCACCATCCCAAGCCTCAGTTTGAAGCTGGGAAGCAGAAACACCCCACAGACAAAGGGGAACTGGAAGTCCCCTGCCTGGAGGCGATTCCTCTCTTGTGCTGCAGAGTCCTCCATGTGGCAGCATTTCCTGACCTGGGGCCTTTGTTGCTTCAAGTTGTCTGCCCGTCAGCCTCAAGGGCCCCAGCTCACCCAGCCTGTCTCCAGGGAGATGGCTGGGAGTGTCCCCACCCCTCTGCCCCGGCCCCTTCCCCTGCAGACCCCCAGAGTCTGAGCTTATCAGCGTCCTGCAAGGGGCTTCTGGGGCGTTCTGGGCTAGGAGTCTGACAGCAGCCGGGGCAGAGGAGATGGGGGCGCCAACTGCATCCCAAAGTTCTGGTCAGGTCCTCTTTGTGTATGTCACTTACCACGTGTTTTTCTGTCAGGGCACTGGCTCTGTCACTGTAACTTCCAGCACACTCTCTGGCTGTCATGCTGAGGCCCCCCGCACTGGGATGGGGAAGACCCCGGCTGGGAGCCAGCCAGATGTGCTTCAGACTCCCACTCCGGACGCTCAGCTCCCCACACGACCTTGGACAACCCCGTAGCTTCTCAGGCTCATTTGTCCTCTGTAAGAGTAGCCCTAAGGTCAGACCCTGTGCCAGAATGAGGATGCTACTTGAAGCCGCCTAGAGTGGGCAGCGTCTCTCCAGTGCAGCGCTCTCTGTGCAGATCTTGCAACTTTGACATCTTCCTTGTAACTGGAAGGGTCAGATGGAGAGGGTCTGACTTGGACCAAAGCTGATTTTTATGTCTCCCCCCATTAAGCCCACCCCACATCAGCACAGGAGTGGAGGAGGCAAGGGTCAAGCTGACCATGTGGTAGGTAGAGCATGGGGGTGCACTCTGCACCCTCATCCTGCCAGGCACGCTCAGTTCACACATGATTGTGTTTAATCCTCACAGCAATCTTCGGGAAGACCTGTTGTTCCCACTTCACAGGGAAGGAAAGAGATGAACTCTTAAATTGCTCAAAGTGGAACAATTTCAGTGGCACAGCTGAGATGCCGAATCCAGGGCTCCCCTTTAATCTCAGGGTGCACAGCTCTGGAGTACTGACTTTGTGCAGTCTGCGGATGGCATGCAGACATAGCACTGACACACCAGATCTGTGCCCACATGGAACGTTCTAGAGGGGTAAGGCTCGCTGGGAAGAGAGGTCTGGACATCTGGCCCAGAGCTGGCGCCAGCACCGTAGATGTGGGTGACAAGGCCTGGAGACCTCAGGTCAGGCCCTGAAGGTGTTGGCTCCCATTTCCCAGCAGCTAAGGCATCTTGGGTGATTTGGGGTGCAGGTATTTGAGTTGCCAGGAAAAACCAATTTTTCTCCTTCCACCTTTGTGAACATCCTTTATCCCTATTCCACCAGAGGTTTTTTTCCTTGCCACGCTGCACCGGAGGGCCAAATAGATTCCCTCAGATCCTCCAGTTCGTGGTCTTGATTAGGGAAAGGTCCAGGAGGCGTCTGAAAATAGCCAGAGAATGAAGTCCCATCTTCTCTCGTCTCCACACGTTGGTTCTGAGGTCTGTCTGCTGTCTCTAGGGTCAAACTGGACTCAGTTCATTGTTATCCAGTCTACTGTCTTCCCTTCTCAGAATGTTCTCCAAATACTGGCTCCCTCTCTCACATCCCGCTGCCAGTCCCGCTGCCCACACGTCACCCCTGGCCCGTGGTCAAAACTTGGGCTTCTTTGCCTCATTCTGTCCCCCAGAGGCTCACCTGGATGCCCTGTGTGCACAGGTGCATGGACCACGCAGCCAGCGGTGATGGACACTCGGACACTTGTCACATGTCCATTTCCAGGCTTGGCTCCCGGAGATGCTAACTCTTGGGTCTGGAAAGAGAGCCCCATGGTACCCCAGGGGAGTCCGGGCCTCATTTGCACAGCCTCAGCTGCTCACCGCTTAGCCCTACCCCTTTCCTCTCTGCAGGGCCCTCCAGTCTGCCGCCTCCTTTTTATTTTCCCTGCCAACACCCTCGTTGCTTCTCACTTGGAAGTAATTACAGCGCAGTTCTGGTGCTGTCACTCGCCTGTGCCACTCTCTCCACCGGCTCCTCATTGCCAACAAATTAAACCCACCGCCGCCTGGCGTTCCAGACCGGCTGTGCCCTGGCTGTGATTCACCTGCCCTGGTTTGCCTTCCTCTTTGCCTTACGGTTCCCTCTGATCCTGCCAGACAGTCGTTCCTTTCGTTCACATGCCTTAGCGTTCTCCTAAACCCACCCTCAACTAGTCACAGGGTCCCTAACTGGAATTCCCTCCTTTGCCATTTCTGCTCATTGAGATTCTCACCACCCAGGCCCCACGCTCGCCCTCCTTATGCCTGCACGTTCTCCAGCCACCATCATCTCATTCATTCCGTCGCTGTTTATTGAGCCCTGCCCGGGACGTGCCGGTACAGGCTCCACAGCCAAGAACACTCCTGGGTCCTCGGTTTCGTGAGCCTGGGAGTGTGGTGAGGGAGACAGACACGCGTCAAATTCATCACACAAATAAATATGCCTAAACTTTATAAAAATAGCATTGGGAATTTGACCTGGTCAGGGCAGCCCAGGGAGGTTTCCTTGAGGAAATGAGCTGGAATCTGCAGGATGTGCAACAAAGAGGATGCCAGAATGTTCTGGGGTGAGCCCAGCATTGTGGAAAGCCCCAGAGTCAGAGAATCCAGGCAATGGGAAAAGACCGAAGTGGCAGGAGACGTTCAGTGTGAGGGGCCCTCAGAGCTTGGTGGGTGGAGGGGATCTTGGTCCCGATTCAGGGACGTCATGGGGTGATGTCAGCACCTTGGTGATGTGGTGGCGTTTCTCCTGCCTCAGAAGCAGTCATTCCCACATTGGTCCTGTTTTAGGCTGGAAGCTACTCGTGGGTACCTAGATTGTTGCCTTCTTAAAGCAGATCGGGGCCGAGGCAATATGTGATGAGAGATCAGACACCAGTAGCCTTCAGCCAATCAGAGTGCACTACAGAGCCCTTGTTTCTGCCCCACACTGAATTAAGTACTAGGATGCAAAGCGCCCCACACTGGTGTCTCTGCTCCCATACATCAGGCACGAGCAGAGCTGCACCCCAGACTCTGTGAGGGTGGGACCTGGCTGGGAAAACATTTGGAGAACACATGCCATAAGACCTAGTGATTCAGATGATGGCAGGAGGTGAAAAACAAAGGAGGGCATTTCAGCAGAAGGGTCCTGGTGAAGAGGAGGGTGGGGCCCGGGACTCTCAGGGATGCGGGGAGATGCAGGGGGCATGTGTTTCTCAGGAGTGGAGGAAAATACAGGCGCAGAGGGACATGAGCCTGGAAAAGTAGGTGAGAGCCAGGACAGTTTCCAGAAATTGTGGGGCAATTTTCAGGCATTTCTGGGATGGATAAAAATACCTTTTAAGCACAGTTGTGAGAATTGGTCAAGTGCATTGTCCCTGATCTCCTGGAGAGTCTATCAGGCAGGGTCATTTGAGCTTCTAAACTTCATGTTCTCGTCTAAGGCATTTCCTAGGATGGCCAGGTTAAAGTGCTAGTTCAGTAATAAGGGCTGTGCATGTATGTATTATTTATAAACTCTCCTTCTTTACCTTCCCCGCTTCCTTTCTTTTTTCCTTCTTTCTCTCCCCTCCCAAACTTTCCCCCACATCTCCCTTTTGCTCAGACACAGAATAGAAAACAAATCAAATGACAATTGCCACTTTCTATTGAGCTCTTGCCATGTGACAGGTGTTGCATTAGTGCTTTATATTCATTCCTTTATTTCACCCTCAAATCCAGCCTTTGAAGTAGCTACCCGACCCTCAACCCCAACAGATGAGGAAACTGAGGCTTAATCACACAGCTGGAAGGGCCCGAACTCCAAGCCTGGGCTCTTTGTCCCCAGCAAGCCGGCTGCTTAGGAAGGAAACGGAGGCAAACCAGAGACCGGTTGCCCCCCTTCTTCCTCCTCTGCACCCCCCCACCTCCAGCTACCTCCCTGTTCCCCTGAATAGGGGATTGTTCTCCTCCTCCTGCCTCTGAATGTTCATGTTTTGGGTCATTAAGGGGCTCAGAGATGGGGTGGGGGGGTGGGTTATGACCCTGGCAAGGGCCTGAATAGCCATTGTTCCTTTTCTTCCCCCTTGAATGGGATTCTGTCCCCAGTCTTGGTGTCTCCCTCTGAGTTGGGGGTGTGGGGGGCTTGGAGGCCCACTCACAGAGCCTTTTCCCACCACTTTGATGGATGGGGCTTAAGCTGCCAGATGAGACTCCCGCATCCATCATCCTTCTCCCCACCCTGCTCTGAGTGAGGAATCTTCAGCCCCTCAGTTGATGCCTGAAACGAGCTCTGCTTGGGGATGGGTCTGCACTCAGGTTTTGGGGTGGGGAGGGAGACAGGCTACAGCTACAGGCTTCATTTTCCTTTCTGGCCCTACAGACTAGCAGGATGGGGGGGCGTTGTTCTGAGCACCTACTCTGTGTCAGAGGCTTTCCGTGCTTCCTGCAGATTACAGGGCATGTGAGAAATCCAGGGCTTGAGGTACCAAATGGTGTCTGTTGAATGAATAAGTGAGTCACATTGAATTCTCACAAAAGCCCCGAGAAGGAGTTGTTATCCTGGTTCTCGGGGGAGAAAAGGAGGCTGAGGGGTTCACTGTTAGCTAGTAAGAGAAGGAGTTTGGCTGCAAACCAAGGTCCCCTGACTCCAAATCAGGAGAGGCCCCTTCTGGTCCCTGGCACTGGTCTGGCCTCTCTCACCCTCTCACCCGGCAGGTAACTCACCTGCTGGCATCGGGACTGACTGCCCACTCTCCCAGGGGACAGGAAGCCCTGTCCTGGTGGCACGCAGTAGGGCTCCTTTAGTATATGCCTAGTAGTGTCGCCCAGTCCCGCGCCCGCCTTGCTGACCCCAGCTCTCTCCTCTGCCCGCCCGCAGGGACGCTCCGCCCGGTGCGCCGCAACTACTACGACCCGGCCTCGGCTCCCGGCAAGGGCGTGGTGTGGGAGTGGGAGAACGACAACGGCTCCTGGACGCCCTACGACATGGAAGTGGGCATCACCATCCAGCACGCCTATGAGAAGCAGCACCCCTGGATCGACCTGACGTCCATCGGCTTCAGTTACGTCATCGACTTCAGCACCATGGGGCAGATCAACCGGCAGACCCAGCGCCAGCGCCGCGTCCGCCGGCGTCTGGATCTCATCTACCCCACGGTCACGGGCACCCTGCCGAAGGCCCAGTCCTGGCCCTCCAGCCCCGGCTCTGCCGCCTCGCCGCCCGCGCCGCCCTGCTCCTGCCCGCAGTGCGTGCTGGTGATGAGCGTGAAGGCGGCGGTGGTCAACCCCCAGCCGGCGGCCCGCAAGGCCATGCCCCCCGCTGGCGCGGCCAAGCTGCCTGCTCCGCCAGGCCCGGGGGCCAGGCCCCTGGACGGCACGGGCACTCTCCGAGGGCCGGTGAAGACTCTGCCGTCGCAGGCGCTCCGGAGACCAGCGTCCAGCCTGCCGGCGGGGGCCACGGCCTGCACCCCTGCCAGCCCCCCGGGGGCCAACGCCAAGACCGGGAGGGTGGCCCTGGCGACCTTAAATCGAAGCAACCTGCAGCGACTGGCCATCGCCCAGTCCCGGGTGCTGATCGCCTCGGGGTAGGTACTTCATCGGCGGCCTCTGAGCTGCCGGGGCCAGCGAGGCGCGGGCGCGGAGGTGGGCTGTCCTGCGCCCCGGTTCTGACCCTCGGGTGCGGCAGAAGGCACCAGGGTGTGGTGGCGGGGTGGGCGTGGCCTTTGCATTCCAGCAGCTGTGGATTCTAATCGGGAATGTGCTTCAGACTAGTCATGTGACTTGGACAGGCCCCTAACATGACAGTCCCAGCGCCGTCGGTGAATCTGTCCAGACTAAGGGTCAGGGTCCCCGTTACCTGAGCTGCCTCTGTGTTCTACTTAGCCCCTGTGACACCCTCGGGCTGTTGCTAAGACTTTTACTGGTCATAAAGTGGGGGAGACGCAGGTCCATGGGGGTCTGCAGCCTCAGCCTTCCAGCCTCTGGTTTCTGCTGAGATTAGCCTCTAACTCCTGCCTGACCATCACTTCCTCCGGGGACTCTGGCTCTCCCTGCAGCCCTGGAGACCCAGGTGGTCAGAACGGTTTAGAGTTAGGCTGGACGTCTGGGCATGAACCTCAGGCTGCACAGAGGAGAGGAGGGTGGGCTGCAGAATTGGGGGGGCCATCAAGAGCCCCCATCTCCTGCCTCTGCTACTCAGGTGTGACGTGAGGGTTACCAGGCTGGCCTTCTTTGTCCCCGATGTTGCTGAAAATCCACAGAGGGGGTTGGTCACCCTTGAGCAGTTACCCCATGCATCCACCTGTGAGCTCCCAGCACCTTACCTGGGCTACAGGTGTGAGGTCCCTTAGCTCAGAATGAATCCCCTAGGGAGGACCACACAGCTACAGAGTGGAGGGTTCAGTCTTCTGATTCACTGCTCTTGTAACTAAAGCCCACCTCCTATTTATGCAACAGCAACTTAATAGTGGCAAGAGGTCAGATGCACAGGATTTTCACAGAACTTCTCAGCGTGGAGCATCTAGGAGAGAGCAGGCCATTCACTGCTCAGTTTCTCCACACTGTCATGGCAGCCGCTGGGGCCTCGAACCCAGGTCCAGGGTGGTTGCTGGCAGAGTGGAGGAAGCTGGTGGCCTGCAGCAGAACACAGCGTGCAGACTGCCCAGCTTGCGCCAGGCCCCACTGTGTGACGTGGAGCCAGAGTCTGCAGCTGTGGAGCCAGTAATGGTACCTCCTTGTAGGGTTTGGCTGAGAATTCAATGACATACTGTGTTCATCTAGCATGATGTTTGGGACATAATATGGATTCAGTCATGATCAGCCGCATCTATTATTATTATAAGTTGTTATTGTTATGGTTATGATCATTATCATATTATTATCATTATTATGTTGTTATGACGATCATTATCATCATATTATTATCATTATATTATTATGTCATTATCATCATGGTTACCAGGTAGCTATTGAGTAGGCCTTGGGTACCTGTTGAAGTCCAAACTGAGCAGAATCCAACACCCAGTCTCATTTCAGAGGCCCATGACAGGTGCTGAGTGACACCCAGGCCTTAATCCAGGGGGACCCCAGATGGCTTTAAGTCTCCACAAGGGCATGGCAGCTCTTTATCTCCGTCTTCATCTCAATAGATGAAGCTGCTGCCCATGAGCTGGGGAGAGAGTCTGGTGGGCCTCTGGGCCATGCAGTTTCAAAGGGCCAAAGAAACAGGCTGGTTTTCTCTGCTGTTTTCCCGACAAGGGAAAACCTCTCTCAATCTTCAGCCCTTTCCTTTTCACCTCTGACCACCTCCCTCACCCCCACTGCCATCTTCTCCTCCAGCCTTTCTTGCCCATTTAATTAGCGTGTTTATTCCCTTTGTCCACACCACCATCGACCTTCTGTCGGCGAATGGCCTGGTCCCCCTCCCCTCTCTGCCCATGACCTCTCCCAGTAACTTTCCCACGGAAAAAAGGAAGCTGGGGAGGGTGGGATGGAGAGAAGGGTCTGGGGGGACAAAGGGTTCTGTGAATTATTCAGAGACATGAGCAGGGGGTTTTAAGAGAGGAGAGGGGGGCAGGGCCTGGGAGGGCTGGAGTCCCCTCCGGCCCTCTCCTCCAGGATGGAGGCTTCTCTCTCTCCAGCCAGGCCTGCGGTTGCTACAGAGACAAGTCCATTGTTCTGTCCAGAGATCCCTGGGTCGGTCCAAACTCCGAGAAAAACTCCTCAGCGCCTCACTGTGTATCTATCTTCCCACCTTCCACTGGCCCCTTCCCCTTGCAACACTCTTTTCGCTTAGTTTTATATTTTAGGGACAGAAATGAAAATTCGCCCCCTCTGTAACTGGGGCAGCCCAGCAGAATGGGGGCTTGGGGGGGGGGCTCCTGATGTCCAGCAAGTTCTAGGTGGGCAGCTTTGTCTGAGCCGAGCTGGCAGGAGGTTGAGAGGTGCAACTGCCTTAGGGGTATTGGTTTCCAAGAGGGTGCAGGCCCCAAAGGGTGTGACCTGGGGTCTGCCTTCCTTGGGGGGGGGGCTCCGTTTTAGCGGGTCAGAGTGGGGGAGGGGTGCCCAGGTGCTGCGCAGCACGGCATTCACAGGGCGCACTGCACGGCCCCAAGAGCGAGAAAACTGGAATAATTCAGCAGGAAAAGGCTTTATCCAGCCCAATTTCCTCTTACAGTTGGGAGACAAAATGTGAACAATCACCCACATTTACCCAGGGCTGGGTTATCTGCAAAGCAGTGGACCCAGATCCTAAATCCTCCCTGGGCCCCCTTGGGACTGAGATTTAGGGGCCCCAATTTTCAGATGTGGTGGGTGAAGTGCTACCGTCCCCAGGGCGCAGAGTAGGGTCCAGTGGGGCTAGGAGGCAGGTTCTTGGACCCCTCCACCACACCCTCCTGAATTGCTAGCCAAAGAGCAACCCCCTCCCCAAACCCTTCTGCGCTCCCCAGCCTGGCTGCAAACCCTTCCCGGTGCAGCAGGGGCACGACACGCGCCTCCCAAGGCTCCCCGCGAGTGCAGGGCGAGTAAGAGGCAAACCCTCCAGACCCTCCCTCCTTCCGGCTTTGCCCCCACCGGACAGCCTAGCTGGGAGGGATGGGGTGCTCTGGGGCACTGGGCTGTTTCCTGGTTAACCAGAAAGGGTGTGGAAACCTGCCAGTCCAGTTTGTGAGAACAAAGGTAGCTTTTGTCACCCAGATCACAGTTACTTATCGGCAGGAGTGGGGGCCTTGGAGATGAAGCTGCGGTGGGACAGGGGGTGGGTAAGGCAGATGCGGCCCGGGTGGTGCGCTGCCCCCTGGTGGGGAACCGGGGAACTGTCAGAGCGGCGTCCCCTGCGCCCCAGCCAGAATGGGGGACCCGGTCCTAAGTGTGGGGCTGGGGAATCTTCCAGAAGTGTCCCCGGCATCTTCTAATCCCAAACTCTCACGGTCCTACAGGTAAGGAAATTGGGGCTTAGAAAAGTTGATGGCGTTTGTGAGGAGTTACCGGCATGATTGAGACTCGAACTTAGTTTCCTGAACCTCCGTCCTGGTCCCCGTGTCTGACCCATTGGGATGGGTCAGAATCCAGAGTCAGGTCCGAGTCCCATACTTTCAAAAAATATTTCCACCCCCACCACCCCTTATGTCCCGGTGACCTTTCTCCCTCCACCCCCTCTTAAGCTCAGAACTCTTTTTCAATGTCTCTTAGCTTTCGCTAGTATTTCACTGTGTCGAATTGCCCCCTGCGTAAATCTCCAGGATCTGTCTCTCTGCCTCTTTTCTTGGCCGACTTTCTCTTGTTTTGTATTCAGCTTTCCCCTCCTCTCGTCCAGGTTTGATTTATCCTGGGGACAGTTTCTGAGGAAAAGTAGCTGTTGAGACACAAATACTCCCACATCTGCTATTTCCACATTCTTCTCACAACTCTGGTGCCTGTGACGTCATCCCGGGGAGGGAGGCCCCGGGGGACGCAGCATGACGCAGCCTCTCCCATTCCAGAGGGCTTGTGGGGTCCAGAGCCCCAGGGCTCAGTGAGGGCCATCGCTCCTCTCCCAGCACCGAGTGGGGGGTTCACCCTTCACCCTGCAGTGTGGGGTGACACAGGATTGTGTAAACCCAAGAGCACAGCCTCCTGCTGTGGTTAACACCTGGGTTCAGGAGCCAGTTTTTCTGGGTTCAGATCCTTAACGGTGTCTTCACCAAGTTTGCTTAAGTGCTCTGTGTCTTACCCCTCCCCCGCCCCCCCCCATTAAAATTGGGTTCGTTGTAACCGTCTCTCCTGTGTACGTGGCTGGGAGGATTCCACGAGTTTATCTAGGGTGAGCGGTGGAACTGTGCCTGGGACCAGGTGATGGCTGTGCCTGGTAGCGCTTCTAACCCAGGTTGAGGGGTGTCTTCTTCATGCTTGGTCCCCGCATCTCCTAGAGCTCCCAGCACAAAGTAGGGCCCAAGAAGTACTCTTTTTTTTAAAGATTTGTTTTATTTATGCATACAAGCTGGGGTGCGTCCAGAGGTGTGGGGTGGTGATGAGAGGATTCACCAGAGACAGTGAGGAGTAGAACAGGCTCCCCACAGCAGTGAAGAACACTGCTGAGGGGAGCAGCGGGCGAGGCAAGAGAGGTCTGCTGCGCCATGTGGGAAGCTCCCTGGCTGGGGATTGAATTTGTGCTGCAGTGGCTCTGGGTAGCTTCACAGTGCTGCCACTTAACCCGTTGCATCACCAAGGAGGCCCCCAAGAAGTACTCTTTGAATGCATAGAGAAGCAATCAACAAGATCATAAGCAAACTTCCCTCATCCCAGTTCCCAGGCTGCCTGGCACCTGGTGCCACCTGTGACCCAGTTCACAGTCCGTCCAGCCCACTCCCCACCCCAGCCCTGCTGCGAAGCCTGGGGGGCAGGGAATGGTGCAAGACCCAGACTTACGTGGCTGCCCAGATTTCTATAGTTGGCTTCGTGGGAGGCCTCGTCTTTCTTAGGCAGCTGTATCTTCTCCTTCCCAGCCTGGCTCAGGTTGCTGGGGAGAAGGACAGAAAGGGGAGGAGGTTTGCCCGGTATTTGTATTTCTCAGAGAAAAAGAGAAGTGACAGCTGTGAGAGCAACGGTTTCCAAATGTTGCGCTGGAGACTGGCCACATCTGCCTCTTCTCAGCAGAAGCTTGTAAAAGGCAGATGCTTGGGTCGTCAGGTGGAAATTCTGGTTCAGGCTTGGGGCTCCATCTTTTGAAAAGCTCCTTAGGTGACGTTTCTGTACCCCAAGGTTTGAACTTGCTTCTTTATTTTTTCATTCCTTAACCAATCTTGGTTGATTGCCTATTTCAGGCTCTGAATAAAACAAAGATATTTGCCTTTCTAGAGTTTTAATTCTAGGAGGGAAAATACTAAGCACCACCTTTATATAAAAGGTGACAAATTCCATGAGGTCAAAAAGAAGAAAAAAACAGATCAGGGTAGAGGGTTTGGAATGGGGTGGTGGAGTGGGTGGCGGTAGTCAAGCCGACGGTCTCTGTAAACTCACTGAGAAGATAAGATTTGAGACACGACTGAAGGAGCTGTTGGAGGGAGCTACCGCAACTATCTGCTGGAACAGCATTCCAGGCAGAGGGAACAGCATATGCAAAGGCTCTGAGGCAGAAATGCGCCCGGCATGGAGGAGGGAGAGCTAGAGCAGAATAAAGAGGTGCATGATATGAAGGGAGGTGCGAGAGCTGGGGGGTCAGAGCTGGGGTGCTGGCAGTCCGTGCAGGCCTGTATTGGCCTTGCGAAGACTTTGACTCTGAATGAACTGAGGAGCCAGTTTGTGTGCTGAGCTCGAGTAGGAGAGTCACACCATCTGATGTGGGTTTGCTCTATCACTCCCAGGCTGCTGTGCTAAGGACTTGCTGAGGCTTTAGTAAGGATAAGTGGTTTCTGCAAGAAAGGGGAACCCCAGAGTGGGTGGGCTTTGGAGTCCTGACGCTGGCCCACATCGTCACCTCCCAGAGCATAATGTCTGCTCTTTGCTTCCAACAGGGTCCCCACCGTCCCGGTGAAGAACCTCAATGGGTCCAGTCCTGTCAACCCTGCCTTGGCGGGTAAGGGAAGCCTGTGCTGGTGTTTCTCTACGGGGACCTCTAGGCAGGGAGCGTTGGTGCAGAAGAGAACTCACATGTTGATTAAAACACACGGGAACAGTAGGAGTTGGGTGGGAAGGACAGGAAGGATTTGGGGAACGTCGATTGCTGAAAGCAGAGCACGCTGTTGAAGATACAGGAATAAAGGGGATCCTGGGCAAGGCGCAGGTGGAGATTCCCTGAGTTGTGAGGACTCTGCTGGGGAGGAAGAGTGTGGGTTAATGGGGAGGGAGGAGCTTGGGGGGGTCGTGGGGAGCTGACTCCAGTCCTTCCTCCCGCCCTGCCCTGCAGGAATCACCGGCATCCTCATGAGTGCTGCAGGGCTGCCTGTGTGCCTCACCAGGCCCCCGAAGCTGGTCCTGCACCCACCCCCCGTCAGCAAGAGTGAAATCAAATCCATTCCAGGTGTCTCCAACACGAGCCGCAAGACCACCAAAAAACAAGCCAAGAAAGGTATCAACCCCTTACCTTGTGGGGGCTCGGGAGTCAGGGGCCTGGCCCCGGCCAGCTCTGCCCTTGCCCAGGGTCCCTCACTGGCTGCTCCCTGTGCCTTCCCTGGGCGTCTGCAGGTGGGCATCACGCACAGCTGTCCCCTTGATTCTGCTAGAAGTCGTTGCTAGGATCCAATGGAGACGCCCTCAGAAATAGAACAGTACAAAAACATACAAACATAAGCGAACACCAAGTGGGACGGAGTAAGTGAGGTCACTTAGGGGTTAGAACCAAAGCAGACTGGACGCAGACTCCGGCTTGCTGCCTGCGAACTCTGTGGCCATCAACAGCCTCTGTCTTCTTACCTTTCCAACGGGGTAAAACATCACAGTCAGGCCCCATGATTTGCCCTGGAATGCACCCCCTGTAACTGCTGTCATGGCCCTCGGAGCCCCCAGACCTGCTGGACCCCCCGGGCCCTCAGACCCTCCTGCCGGAGCTCCTTCCCACCTGCCCACAGCCCCACAAACAAGCAGCAAGGCCGGCTGCCCTGGCACTCACAGACCAGGGTTCAAACTTGAGTCTGCTGCCTCTCTCGCCTCTCCCCTTTAATCACAGCAAGAGAATTGCGGGGCGCCCCCAAAGTGCTCTGCTGGGATTGGTTGCTGAATGTTGGGGCGTCATCCCTAAGCCCCCACCTTGCACACTTGTGAAGTGGCAGTTGGCTCACATGGGTACTGCCCTGGTAATAGGTTTTCGGTCCACAGGAGCTTCATTCTCATAGGAGAAGCAGGGCAGTGGGGAGGAAGTAGCTGCTTCCTGGTTTGGGGGCTGCTTCCTCAAACCCCTGTCCTACTTTCTAGTCATCAAAATTTCTCTGCTGAAATGAACCCTGTCACTTCACTCATGGTCTGGTAGGAGAGAATGAGATTTTACACTTCTCACTCTTCCTGTTATTATTTATAGCACACACCCGGTCCTTAGCTGATGGGGTGCTAAAGGGCTCTGTTAGCGCCTTCAGGGTCCAGGCCAACCCGTGAGGCTCTATCGCTCGTCCCCTTTTAGATGTGAGGAGACAGAAGCTTGGGAAGCTGAGCACCCCCAGGAGGCGCTGACCCTTTTCCTCCTCCTGGGTGTCCTTGTCAGACCCTCTCGCCCTTCCTCTGCCTTCAGCCTGAGCTGCCTCCTCCGGGTCCTCTCCCTGAGGAATTTCTGGAATCAACACCACCTGCCAGGCTTTCCGCTTCCCTGCTGCTGGTAGTGACCGGCGCCAGCAGCAGCTGTGGTCATCCTGCCTGTGTGACCCAAAAATAATCTCACGCTGACACCACCTTCTGGGCTGAGGCAGCGCTTAGCCTGGGTCCTGCTCCTTGCTTGGTTCCTGCGAGCTTATCGTGGCCTCCAGGCAGGTCCAGGCTCTTAGGCTCTGTGGAAGAGAAACCCCCTCAGCCACCACAGACAAAACGTGGGTTTGTTGCAAATACACAGGAAGCTGTCAGGAGGCAGGTAGGGAGGAAGAGGCGGGCCTGCCCCCCCATGTCCTCAAACCTTCTCTCCCTCTCAGATCCTTAGATGGCAGAATGAGCCCCTGTCCTGTCGCCCCGTCCTGGCTGACAGTCCCCTCGCTGGCACGCCAGGGCTGCCCCGTCCCTTCTCCCTCTTGGTGACCCATTGCCTGTCCCCACAGGCAAAACCCCCGAGGAAGTGCTGAAGAAGTATCTGCAGAAAGTCAGGCACCCCCCGGACGAGGTGAGTGCAGGGAAGCAGGGTGGGGGCTGGGGGCCGTTGCCCACAAGCAAGTCCTGTGCCTCTGCCGGAATCCCCCACTGTCCGGCGGCCAGACCCGCCAGGAGCTGCCCCCCAAGGCCTGGGCGGTGCAGACCTGGTCAGCTCTGATGCCCCAGCTCCAAGTTCACCCCCATTTTGCAGCTACCACTTGTGCTCTCCCAGCTCCCCTTTCAGCCAAGCTCTAGCTGAGCCTAAACTACCTTGCGGGACAGTCTGAATTCAGGAGATCCAGGGGGCTCAGCCCGGAACGCTGCGACACCGGGTTTGATGTGCATTCGTGGTTCTTAGCCAGAGGTGATGGTGCATGATCTAGGGGGGCAGGAGGAAGGGAGCCACCAGGGATCTAGAGGGTAGAGGCCAGGGTGCTACTTGACACCCCACATTGCTCAGGACAGCGCCCACAGCAAACAGTATTCAGCCCAGATGTCCAGAGTGCGGAGGGTGAGACCCCGTTGTCGGCTCACTGAGATAGCAATAGCAGCCCCTAGCAGCCCCGGCGCACCTGAAGATAACCCCTTGATGGCTCAGCTTCACCACAGCGCGTCCGTGGGTCTGTCAGTAAGAGTGTGTTTCCTCGACCACCAGACACCCCGGGAGGACGTGTGGGGTCCCAGCTCTCAAGGGGACACTGTTGTGTCCACTATCCCACTTCCACGGTCACCACCAGGAGCCATTTCAGAAATACACGTAAAACGAGTCAAGACTGTATTTAGATTCTCAAAGGCCAGCCACCTGGCTGTGGGCTCGGCCGACATTTGTGGCCGGACGCCCCCCCCCCCCAGGTGCCCTGGCCCCGGCCCCCGAGGGCTGACCTCCCCCTCTGCCCCTCCCCGCAGGACTGCACCATCTGCATGGAGCGCCTCACCTTCCCTTCGGGCTACAAGGGCCCCCAGCCGACCATCAAGCCAGACCTGGTGGGGAAGCTGTCCAGATGCGGCCACATCTACCACATCTACTGCCTGGTCGCCATGTACAACAACGGCAACAAGGTGGGGGCGCCGGGGCCCGGTGCGGGAAGAGCGGGACGCCCTCTGGGGTGCCTTGGGGGCTCCCAGCACAGTCCTGGCCAGCGGGAATGATGATGGTGGTGGTGGCAGCTGGTGCTGACCAGACCTGTCTCTGCTGTCCCGTGGCCTGAGTGAGCTACCCGATTCCTCCAGTCTCTGCACGGGAGGCTTCTGGGGGGAGTGTCTGACGTCACCGCCCATTGCTGGGGGACGTGGCCCCCTCAGTGCAGCAGCAGGAGGTTCTCAGCACCCCCGGGGCCCACTGAGCAGTCACTCAAACCATTGCAGACGGATTTCGCAGTCACCGTTCCTTCTCCAAGTAATGAGCTGCAGTTAGGGTTCATTTCCTCTGGACAGTTTCAAAATCCCCTGGGTTGGCCCCTCGAAGGGACTAAGAGACTGTTCAAAGGATACGTGGTAGCCCCCGCCATAAATCCCCTCTGGAAGAGGAGGAGGCCACTTGTGAAACTTCCCTCCACGTGCAAGACAGAGGGAGGAGACTCCCCCTCGGGGCTGGTTTCCAGGAATGGGGCTTCTCCTTAGATGATACATCCCCCGCCATCCCGCCTCCGCCCCCCCCAACCCCGTGTCTGAGCTTTTTTGAAGTCACTGATTTTTTTCTCCTGTTCTTTCCTGTGCCTTGAATAACCTGCCTTCCTCATTCCTGAGATTTCCAGCCCTAGCATTTCTCCAGCCTCAGTGTGGATTGCAGCTGAGGTTCCTGCTATCCCGCAGTCTGTTACCCAGCCAACACCAAGTCTGACTTGGGGTGCTCTGTTCTTCTCTTGCTGTGGTCAAGGGCAGAGCAAAAGGCAGCAGACGCGAGTCTGGGCTCCAACTTTTAGCTGAATGACAGTGGGCAAGACTTTCGCCTCTGGGGTGGCACTTTCCACCTGGAAAATGGAGCTAAAACAATAGCCTTCCTCCACTGGGGTCACTATTGTTATTCAGCTTGTCATGGCCTTTGTTCTGTGGCCCTGCTCTTTTCCTTCATCTCTGTGTAGCCTCATGACCAGAGTGTCCCTAGGGTGACCTGGGGTTCCGTCTCAGAGCGGGCCATCATGGCGGCCTCCTGTGCTCCCTTTCCCAAGCCCTCAAATGAAAGCGCCAGAAACTTTTCATTGTGACTTTGCATTGTAAGAGATTATTTGGGGATTCAAGATTTTTTTTTTTTTTACCATATGCATTCCCTTTTTGATGACCCTATGTAAGAATATTCTAGTATATATCCTCCATATGCTAGTAGATAGTCTAAATATTAATTTTGGCATTTATTTCCATGCTGTTTTAAAATGTCCCTCAAGACACTATCCCTTGTCCTCATTTGCACTAGTGCTTTGATGCATGTGTTCTTTACATGAAAGAGGGGAGAAATGGGGCCAGAGAGGAACAGAGTCCCCCAAGGTCCTGTAGCAGGTCAAGGCCATAGCAGAAAGTGGGGCTTGATTTGTTGACTTCAAGCCCTGTGTTCTGCTTTCATAGCTGTCTCCACTGCCTGGAAGACAAGCTAGTCCTTTAAAGGAGTAGCTCTTGAATTGAAATGGCCCTAAATAGCTCCACAGAGGATCCCCGCTTTGGGGCGGGG